>OX451740.1:414210505-414380308 GCA_948472305.1 Vicia faba | reverse complement strand
AAAATAGTATATGTAAAAAATAAAATATGTTTAGAAAAAGTATTTATTAAGTATATTTGATAATAAAAATAAAAGTGTAATATTTTATATTTTCATTCTAAATATATAATAAAATAAGAGTATATATATATATATATATAATATATATATATATATATATATATATATATATATATATATATATATATATATATATATATATATATATATATATATATATATATATATATATATATATATATATATATATATAATATATATATATATATATATATAATATATATATATATATATATATATATATATATATATATATATATATATATATATATATATATATATATATATATATATATATATATATATATATATATATATATATATATATATATATATATATATATATATATATATATATTATGTACAATAAATAAAATATATATACAAAAATAAATTATATTTAGAATAATATTTTCAGTGTGAATAAAAATAAAAAAAAATAAAAAATTAAAGTATAATTTATATATTATTTTCAAGTTTTAATAAATAAGATAAAAGTAAATAAATTGCTTTTTATATTATAAAAATAAAAATAAAATGCAAAATAAATGTGAAAAAATTACAAAAATATTTTTGAGCATTTTTTATATTTGGAAATAAATAAACAAAATCAGAAATGAAAATAAAAATGCAAAAATATAAAATAACAAGAAATTGGGTCAGGGGGTGCAAAAAGTAAAAGGGAGGTGTCAATAGTGATCCAGGCCAAGCCCAGCCCAAACCAACTTCATCTTCAACCTTCAGACTTTGAAAACGCGCGCGTCCTGTTCAAATACCAGATCCTGTATACGACCTCTATTGCAAAAACACATAACATCAAACTTGTAAAGAATTTCAAGACGATTCCAACCATATAAACAACTTGTCTTTACTCTCAAAGACCATAGAGAATTTCTCTGGCCCTAAAATCTAACCTAGTTTTTTCAGTATGTTCATGGATGAAATTCTCTTAGTATGATTAATATAAATGAAAACTGAGCATATGTACAGCTTCATGACAATGAATACTACATTTCTTATTCACAAACCTAAGGCTAAATGTTCCTAAATAGAGAGATAGGAAGTGGACAAAAACCTGTTTCAGCTGACTTCGTGTAGGGCAATGTAGAGCTTTTCAACAAGGTTTGAGATGTTTGGGAGCTTGCTTGAACTTCACTTGACCTTCTCCAATAGCCTACTTGCCTTGAATGTCCTTGAATCAGCCTATAGAACTCAACCTGCACAAGCTCAAAATGAAAATGGCAAACTCTGTAAATGGAGTTACAGTTGGTGTTTGAGGTTTGGGATAGTTTAGATGAGTTGAATGGAAGGTATTTGAAGCAACTTGGGGCAAAACGCACGAGCCAATTGAGCTATGGAACTCAAGTTGCAGGTTTTGCCCTGTTTTGCCAATGGAAGGTGATTTATGGCTATGGGGTGTTTAGAGGCTCAAGCAATCGTGTTTCTGGCTCAAAGGGGGTGTGATAAAGATGTTCAAACTGTTTGCATAAGTTTATCTTGGCTGGTGTTCAAGTTCTAAGTTTTTGGACAAGTTTCTTCTTTTTGAAGTAAAATGTGGAAGTGATATGTAACAGGCCTGTACAGGCTATCCAACACCTTGTACACACTGCTCTTGGACCCTCTAACTTGTAGATTTGATTAGCTGCAAAAGATCTGGACCAATGCTCAAAGATTGTGGTTTGACATAAAGCAAGATTATGGCAAAAATGGAAATGTGCCTTTTTCTACTTAGGGCTTAATTTTGTGTACAATGTCTAAATGACCAAAAAAATGGCTTAGACTGATGGATTTGCATTTAATTATTGAGTGTGAAGTGTTTTAGAGGCCTGTAATCTAATGCAAAGCATGCTGACTTGAAGTTGCAACTTGGATGAACATGAATATGCCATGGATGAAAAATGAGTTTTTGCCAACTTCAAGCCTTCGATTCTCCCTAACCACAAATGTGTTTAGGAGTTCTTGGACATTTTGGAAAGCTTGCAACATGATCTATAATCCATATTTGAAATGCAACTTGATATTCCAAGTGTAACTATGTGAAAAATGGCCATGAAGATAGGTCAAAATCCTGCCTAAACTAGGGCAAAATTTCACTAAGTTAAAAGTTTTAGGGACCCTTGTTCCAAAAATCATAACTTGAGATCCAATCTTCTTTTGAGAAAACTTTGTGAATCAAAGTTGTAGACTTTGTGGAGTAATACAACTTTAATGTTGGAAGTTTTGTTTGAATCCAATTGCATCATGGTGAAAATGTTGGGCAAAGTTAAGAAAAATTAAGAAAATTTCATAACTTAGAAAAATTCTAAGTTATGAAAATTTTCAACTTTAAACCCTAATTTGCAATTTTGGGTTTCTTGATGAACAAGTTTCATATTTTGACACATCTTGATGAAAAATAACCCTTGGTACTTGATTTTGACCAAAAAGTCAAAGTTTGACTTTTCAGTGTACAGTCAAATTTTGATCAGTTGACTGAAAAATTCATCTATCAATCCAATGCAATTGAGGTCTTTTGAACGTGTTGAATAGATCAAGATGATTCCATTGAGTTCTTGAGTCCATGGTTGAGCCTAATTTTCCATTTGCTAGGTCAAAAAGTCAGAAATTGCCTTTGTACAGTCAAAACCCTAAAAATGACCATTTTGCCCTTTTGGTGATCTGATCAAATTTCTTGTGGAATTATGGTCCAAACTTGATAAAATGGTTCATATGAGTTCATAATGTTGATGTGGGTCAAAATTCATGAGGTTTGATTGTAAATTGGCCACAGTTGACTTTTTCCCTAATACAGCTGATTTCTAGGTCAACTGTCCAATTGACTGGGCAAAAATTTGATTTAAGGCTTGAAACTTGGTATGGAAAAACTTATGAGTCCAACATGAAGTATGAAATTCACTTTGAGCATTGGAAGTCCAAAAATCCTTGTGCAAACTCAAACCCTAATTCAGGTCATCAGTCCAAGGAGATGCCTTGGGCAATGCAAAACCTTAATCCTGTCTGGAGTTCAAGGAGCTTTGTGAGGGGAAATCTTGATAAAATGAGAGGGCAAATTTTGGGGTACAACAGTTTCCCCTGTTCAATCTTCTTGGACCTGAAGAGTTAGATTGGCGAGTTTGGCCTTTCGTGACTCGAAGGTAAAAGAGGATTGGACACTAGAGTGCCCGTAAATTTGCACTCGTCAAAATATAACTGAGGGAATGGGCTTAAAGATGTCATTTGGAGATGATAGAATCTTGTTGGAGATGGGCTTAAAGATGCCATCCAAAACTGTTTGTTGAAAATCAGGAGAATGAACATCAGAATGGTATCCGTGTCTGGAACGTATCTGAGTTGTATTTGGAGATTTGATTGTTATGAGCAAAGGAATGACATCCATGTCTGGAGCGTATCCCAGCTGTAACTGTATTTTATTCTTGAACGAATATCATAATGATTGTCGTGTCTGGAGTGTATCTGTATTGTATCCGAAATCTGAAGTCTGAATAAGCGATAGAAAGACATCTGTGTCTGGGATATCTATGGGCTGGGGAATAGGTTTGAATGAGTGATAGAATGGCGACCATGTCTGGTGTGTATCTGGACTATATCTGAAGTTGAGATCTGTATGAGCAGCAGAATGACTTCCGTGTTTGGAGTGTATCTGTATTGCAACTGGGATCTGGATAAGTGACAGAATGACTTCCGTGTCTGGAGTGTATCTGAATTTGAATTTGATAGTTGAATCCGAATGAGAAATAGAATGGCTTCTATGTTTGGAGTGTATCTAATATGTATCTGATTGCTGAAGTCTGAATGAGTAGTAGAACGACCGTCGTGTCTGGGGTGTATCCATATTGTATCTTGACTTGAAATTCTGAATGAGTAATAGAATGACCGCCGTGTCTGGGGTGTATCCATACTGTATCTGAAATCTTTGAATATTTGTTAAAGATAGATTTTTAATCTTATCCTGAAAAGGGTAAAATGTTAGCTAAAACACAAAGTTATGTTGCATGATATGTATAGTGCAATAAAATATGTTCCATCAATGTTTATGGTATATGAATGTAATGTATGCGTATGTAAGCCGATTAGCTGTCTTGCTGAGGAAAAGAAATCCTTGATAATTGGAGATAATGAAATCTTTGACTACTGCCGAGGAAAATAAACCCTTGACTGCTGTTGGAGATTCAAAACTTTGGATTGTTGAGACTGAGAATGTCCCTTGGACTACTGCTGAGGATTGAAAATCCTTGGTAATCTTGTGGGGAATTGAGAATCCTTGACGACCTTCTGGGGAAAATGAGGACAACTCTGACGATCTCTACTGGGGAATTAAAACCTGGCAGGCTCCAACTAGAAAAATGAGAACAAGAAATCTTTGTTCTGCTGGGAAATAACTCTGTGGGGAGAATGCTTATCCCGCCAGGGAAATCAGGAGCTTGGGTTGTATGCCAATCTACTGGGGATTCCTGTTTTGTGGAGAACTCTGCTGGGGAATCGGAGGAAGTTGGAGGGTATTCCACCGGGGTTTAAGATTTGAAGTTTTAGACTCTGCTGGGGAAGAAAGTTTAGAGTATTCTAGCTCCGCTGGGGATATATACTCCAAGGTTTTAGCTCTGTTGAGGATCTGAATGAAATACTGTAGGGGATTTCTTCTGGAATAGCCTAGAGACGTTTTCCTATACTTTCGACCTATCAGTAATTATCCTTTCTTATTTTGTTTTATTTGTAAGCAGTGATTATATTCAATTGCATATGCTCATTTAACAAACCATTGGACGTTTTCAAATAAAACATAAGTGTAAAACGAAAGGAAAGGCAAGCAAATTTCTGCACTTTGAAGTATCTTTGTATTAACTTTTGTAAGTATTTTCGTACAAAGGAGACAGACATCCTAGTAAGAGAATGTTGTCGAAAAATTGAGAAAAATTTTATACAAAGAAAGATTGTTATGTGTAACAATTCCATGGGGTTCCCATTCTGCTATAGCCTTCACAACTCTGAGTATCTTGTCCATTCGTTTCTTCGTCCGTGGATGATTAGATTGATCAGAAGCCTGGAGTTTGGTCGTGAAGATATTGTCCTTAAAGTGATCCGACGAGACATAGTCATACGCTTTAATTCTCTAAATTTTGCCTGGACCGCCCTTTCGGGTTTTCAGTCCATCAGGAAACCCTTTTTTGCCCAAGTCGCCCTTTCGGGTTTTCAACTTGCCGGGTGTACAGATTTATTTTTTGATTTATCCCTAATTTTTGCCTGAACCGCCCTTTCGGGTTTTTGATTCACCGGGATGCCCATTTTTGCCCAAGTCGCCCTTTCGGGTTTTCAACTTGTCGAGTCATTTATGCATAGTATATTTTGACTATGTTTGTGTTCGCAGGGTGCGGCAGGTCATCGCCGTCCATGGTGGTCAGAATCATTGCCCCACCAGAAAAGATGTTCTTGATCACAAATGGTCCTTCGTAAGTAGGAGTCCACTTGCCCCTGGGATCACTTTGCGGCAAGATGATCCGTTTGATTACAAGATCTCCGACTTGATATACCTGACGTCTGACTTTCTTGTTGAAAGCCTTGATCATCCGTTTTTGATACGTCTGACCATGACAAATAGAAGTAAGTCCCTTCTCGTCGATCTAATTAAGTTGATCAAGCCGGGTATGAATCCAATCGTCTTCATTTAAACCATCATCCTTCATAATCCTCAAGGAAGGAATCTGAACTTCCATAGGTAAAACAGCCTCCATGCCATATACCAAAGAAAAGGGGGTTTCCCCAGTTGAAGTACGCGCCGTGGTACGATATCTGTGCAGAGTAAACGGTAACATCTCATGCCAGTCCTTGTAGGTGACTGTCATCTTTTGAATGATCTTCTTGATATTTTTGTTCGCGGCTCCAACAACACCATTCATCTTTGGCTGATAGGGAGATAAATTGTGATGTTGAATCTTGAACTGCTCGCACAGAGCGGTGATCACAGTGTTATTCAAATTTGTACCATTGTCCGTGATGATCCTATCAGGGATACCATACCGGCATATGAGGTTCTGCTTAATGAAGCGGGCAACCACATTCTTTGTAACGGAGGAGAAGGAAGCTACTTTGACCCACTTGGTAAAGTAATCAATGGCCACCAGGATGAAGCGGTGTCCATTGGATGTTGTAGGCTTGATCTCTCCAATCATGTTGATTCCCCACATCGCGAATGGCCAAGGAGCTGTTAGAACATTGAGAGGAACTGGAGGAATATGTACCTTGTCAATATAGACTTGGCATTTGTGACAAGTACGAGAATATTGATGACAGTCAGCTTCCATGGTAGACCAGTAGTAGCCTGCCCTTAGAATTTTCTTAGCCATCGTATGTCCGCTCAAGTGGGTGCCAAATGTGCCGCTATGTATTTCGGTCATGATCAATTCGGATTCAATTTTGTCTACACAACGAAGTAGAACACAATCATGGTTGCGCTTATATAGGATACCATTGCTCAGGAAGAACTTGGCAGCAAATCTCCTTAAGAACTTTTTGTCGTTGACTGAAGCTCCTTCAGGGTACTCTCGAGTCTCGAGATACCTTTTGATTTCATGAAACCAGGGTTGTTCCACTACTTCTTCGGTATTAATCTCATGACAGTGCGCAGGTTCGTCCATTCGCTCGATGGTGATTTGGGGAGCCCCATTATCCCAGTTGAGTTTAAACATGGAAGACATTGTATCCAGAGAATCCGCTAGTTGATTTTCTTCTCGCGGGAAGTGCTCAAAGGTAATCTGCTCGAAATGAGGCAACAATGTCAAGACATGTTCTTTGTATGGGATAAGATTAAGATGTTTAGTGTCCCATTCTCCCTTGATTTGACTGATAACCAAAGCTGAGTCCCCAAATACGATCAGAGATTTGATTCCTAGGTCAATTGCAGCCTTGAGACCAAAGATACAAGCTTCATACTCGGCCATGTTGTTGGTGCAGCTGAAGCAGAGTCTAGCAGTGAAAAGTGTATGGCAACCTTCTGGAGAGATAAGTATCACGCCGATACCGTTTCCAAGTGCATTTGAAGCGCCATCAAAGTACAGGGTCCATCGGGATCCTTTTTCAGGTCCGTCGTACAGTCTTTTACCTTTAATGTTGTCCAATGTCATAATATCCTTGTCAGGGAAGTCGAACATCATAGATTGGTAATCTTCGACGGCTTGATGAGCTAGATGGTCAGCTAGTACACTCCCCTTTATAGCTTTTTGGGTTGTGTATTGGATATCATACTCAGTCAGGATCATCTGCTATCTAGCGATTCTTCCGGATAAAGCAGGCTTCTCGAAGATGTACTTGATCGGATCCATTTTGGAGATCAGCAAAGTGGTATGTGTCAACATATACTGCCTTAGCCGGCGAGCAGCCAATACCAAAGCGCATCAAGTTTTCTCGAGCAGTGAGTAGCGATTCTCACAGTCGGTAAACTTTTTGCTAAGGTAATAAATGGCATGCTCTTTTCGGCCAGACTCGTCATGTTGGCCCAGTACGCACCCCATTGAGTTATCCAAAACAGTCAGATACATGATTAAAGGTCTTCCTTCGACGGGTGGCATCAAGATAGGAGGTTCTAGCAAATACTCCTTGATCTTATCAAAAGCAACTTGACAATCATTGTTCCATTCAACCACCTGATCTTTCTTCAACAGCTTGAAGATTGGCTCACAGGTAGATGTTAGGTGAGAGATAAACCTTGCAATATAATTTAAGCGTCCCAAGAAACCTCTAACCTCCTTTTCAGTATGGGGGCAGCCATTTCTTGTATAGCTTTGACTTTAGCAGGATCAACCTCAATGCCTTTGTTGCTGACGATGAATCCCAAAAGTTTACCGGACCTGACTCCGAATGTGCACTTGCTCGGGTTCAGTCTGAGCTTATATTCCTTTAACCTGACAAACAGCTTTTGCAGATGGTCGAGGTGTTTTTCTTCTATCTGTGAACGGGCTATCACGTCGTCTACGTAGACTTCAATCTCATGATGTATCATGTCATGAAACAAAGCTACCATGGCTCGCTGATAGGTTGCCCCGACATTCTTCAGTCCGAATGGCATCACTTTATAGCAGAAGGTACCCCACTGCATAACAAAAGTAGTCTTCTCCATGTCTTCGGGGGCCATTTTGATCTGGTTGTATCCCGAGAATCCATCCATGAAGGAAAATACCTTGTGTTGAGTTGTGTTTTCAACCAAGATGTCAATGTGTGGTAGTGGAAAATCATCTTTAGGGCTAGCCCTATTTAAGTCTATGTAGTCCACACACATTCTGACTTTGCCGTCCTTCTTAGGCACGGGCACAATGTTAGCAACCCATTATGGATAGGAAGTAACATCCAGAAAGCCAGCATTGAACTATTTCATCACTTCAGCTTTGATCTTTTTGGACATGTCGAGCCTCATTCGGTGGACTTTCTGTTTGATTGGTGGACAATCTTCTCTTGTAGGGAGACAGTGAACTACAATATATGTATCCAGTCTCGGCATATCTTCATAGGACCAGGCGAAGATCTCAACAAACTCATTCAACAACTGAACTAAGCGCTCTTTGACACTTGGCTCCAGGTTGGCACCCACTTTAACCTCTTTTCTGTCTTCCTCTGTTCCCAAATTGATAGTCTCTAACAACTCTTCATGGGGCAGAATAGCCCTTTCTTCTTGTTGCAAAAGTCTAGCTAACTCTCTAGGCACTTCACAGTCTTCATCACCTTCGTACTCGGCATGATTGACCAAATCTTCAGAGTCACTAAAGGCCAAAGCAGAATAGTCACCCATGGAATCTGGAGTGGATGGATACCTGCATTTTGTGAGTGTGGGTGTGTGTAAGGGATAGCCATCCTTAAACAAAATAAAATGTAAAAGGAAAGAAAATGAACACAAAAGTTTATAGATGAAAACGTCCATGATTCATTAAAAATGGCATATGAAAATGAAGAATCAAAACCCTTATAAATGGACCTATGTGCCCCGGGAAAGGTATAAGGCAAAAGAGTGTACGAATTGTTTAATTATTACAGACCAAAAAGGAAATGTTCAAAAGATAAATTACTGATTGATGAAAGTAATGGGAACGAAGTCTTTCGCCTCCCAGTTGTTCAGTCCCCCTTCAATGGTTGGAAAGATCCAATCTTCAAAGTTGTTTTCTTCATCATCATCTTCTAAGGCATGAATTCCATGGTGAGTGATTTTTAAGGGTGGTCCTCCAGCCCGGGAGTGACGCGCAGCTTTCTGGCCAGCGGCAGTGAAACCCAATCCAAACTTGTTTGTCTTGTGAGGAAAATCTGGCAGTTGCCCCCACACTGTACTTCCTCCTTCTTTGATTACAGCCTTCGCATATTTAAGGGATGACATCCGGGACACAGGCTTGGTAATGATAGGCACATCAGTCATTGTCTTTGCTACTGCGACTTCAGGAGAAACCTCTTCAAAGTGTTGGAAAGGTGTTTCTATGAATTCGCCATCTAACTCCACATAGCGGAAAGAGTTAAGGTGACTTATCATATACTCCTCCTCACCATGAACCGTTATGATCTTACCCTGGACTGGATATTTTAGCATTTGGTGTAGAGAAGAAGTGACTGCCCCAGCATTGTGGATCCATGGCCTCCCCAACAAGCATGAATATGAAGGACGGATGTCCATCACATGAAAAGTAGAGTTGAAAATTTTTGTACCCACTTTGATTGGAATGTCCACTTCTCCGTGAACCATCCACTTAGAACCGTTGAAGGCTCTAACAATGATGTTACTGGGCTTTAGGGTCAAACCTTCACAGTCCAATCTGTCCAACGCCTTTTTTGGTAGAACATTTAAAGATGAACCGGTATCAACCAGAATATGAGCAAGTGTGGTCCCCCTGCATTCTACCGAGACATGCAGCGCATCATTATGCTTTCTTCCCTTAGGGGTCAAATCAGCATCAGAAAAACCAAGACCATTGTCGGCTGTAAGGCTAGCCACGCACTCTTGAAACTGGTCTGCAGAAGTTTCTTGAGGCACGTGTGCCGTCTTCAGAAATTTGATCAAGGCTTTGGCATGAGCCTCAGAGCAGAGTAAGAGAGCCAGCATGGAGATTTTTGAAGGGGTTTGCCCTAGCTGCTCTACGGCATCATAGTCGCTCCTCTTAATTATCTTTAAGATTTCCTCCATCTCCTTTTGGGTGGTCTCGGGGATAACCAAAGTCTGAGCCTCCGTCCTGACAGGCGCTTCTTGGATCCCCTTACCTTTATCGGCAGTAACAACAGAGGGTATAGCTTCGGGAGCATCAATTTCTTCAATAACCGAACTTCGCACAGATATCTTTACAGGCATAGAAGCACTTGAGGGTCCGAAGACTGTCCGTGGAGGAGCAATCTCCGGAGAGAAGATTCTTTCTCTACGAGTTATCTTACTTGTTCCCGCAATATTCCCTATATCAGTAGTTTCTTCATCGGAATTCTCTTCGGCTGATACGATCTGCTAGACACCATGGTAGAAGATCTCTCCTCCGTAATTCCATGGTATCGTCTTGTTGTACTTATATGGGATAGGCCCCGACATGGTAATCTTCAGCGGTACAAACTTAGGATCAGGCGTAATCTTAACAGGCCTATTGCAGGTCTTGGAAAGATTATCGAAAATGGTGATTATAGCAATGTCATTGATTGGAGTAACAAAGGTAACAGGGGTAACATGAGTGATAGTAGCAACAGGAGTTTTCTGAAAGAGGATCTCCTGAGTATCCATCAGGCGTTGGATGCCTGATTTCAACAGTGGGCAGTCGGTTTGCAATGTTGAACAGAAGTAACAGTCTTTTTCACAGCCTGGGAATATCCCGACTTTCAACAGATTCACTTTAATTTTTGGCAACGGAGTCAATAGGTCATCAACAGTGGTGACATGAAGATCTTCCACAATTGCATGGACATTATGACCATGTTTTGGCATAGGAGCGGATATTACATTAGGTTTTTTTGGAGCATCAAACTCTACCTCCTTGGCATCTATCAAATCTTGGATCTTGTTTTTAAGAGCCCAACAGTTGTTGGTATCATGCCCTACACTTCCGAGTGGTATGCACATTTTGCATTGGAATGATAATAAGGAGAAGAGGTATTTGGGTTTTTCGGCGCTTCTTTCAAGTTTGTAAGGTTCAACTTTAACAGATGAGGCAGGACTTAAGCCGGTTTCATATTGATTCGGGTGAATTATCGTTGTGGCCTTTCTACCCTTTGCTGGTTAGCTCTTGGTTGATTGCTGCAAGGTTGATCGGCTGAGGAGTTCTGGATCATCATAACCCCCACCGCTGGCCGGCGCTCCATTCTCCCTTGATTTCTCTGGGTATGAATAGCAGAAACTTCCTTTTTGGCTGGGAAGGTCTTCTTGATAGCAGTGGAAGTGGAGGCATCCCTCTGAATTTTACCACTCTTAATGCCAGCTTCGACCCTTTCACCGGTCAGAATTAATTCGGTGAACCCTGCAGATGAGCTCCCGATCAAGTGATTGAAGAATGGACCTGACAGGGTCCCTAAAAACATGTCAACCAGCTCTCTATCCGACAATGGTGGCTGCACCCTTCCAGCCAAATCCCGCCACTTCTAGGCATACTCCTTAAATCCCTTATTAGAAGCCATACCCATACTCTGTAGTTGAGTACGAGTAGGCGCTAAATCTGCGTTGTATTGGTATTTTCGGTAGAAGGCAGCAGCAAAATCTTCCTAGTTATGAACATCATATCTCTCAAGTTGATAGAACCAGTCCAATTGCGTACCCGAAAAACTATCCTGAAAAAAGTGGACCCAAAGATCCTTATCAGAAGAGTGAGGTTGGATCTTTCTGACGTAGGATCTCAGATGCATCTTCGGACAGGACAAACCGTCGTACTTAGCAAATGTAGGTACTTTGAACTTGGGAGGAATGACGATCCCAGCAACCAACCCTAGTTCTTCGAAATCTAACCTAGGTACCCTTTGCAACTCCATGGCTGTCAATCGATCCTCAAGATTTTTATACTTATCATCTGCCGGAGGGTATTGCTGTTCGGAGTAATCTTCATCCTCTTCCTCTTCTTCTTCTTCAGCTTCAGATTCAGAGGGCATTGCAACTCCCTTTCCCTTACCAACCCCTTCGTCAGACGTCGAGGGGAATTCCAGAACTCTCCTAGCCTGCTGCTCAAATCTTCTTCCCATAGTGGCCACACCAATTCTTTTCTTTTTCTTCTTTTCTGGTTCCTTCTCTCTCTCTCTAACAGTTCTTTAAGATCCTCTTGACCCTTTGCTAAGGTCATGAGGAGTTGTTGGAATTGCGAATTCTGTGCTTGTAGATCTTTAACCATCTGCTCTATATCCATCTTACTGAAATAAACAGCAGAAAGATAAGGAAACCTGGTGTGAAGACCTGTTAATGCATATGATGAATGATGTGTATTCATGTAATGCATTCAAGGATTCAGAAATTCAAATTTGTTGCAAACAAAAGAATACACGTCATATTAATAAGAAGAAATTTGTTAGTACATAAATGCCCCATGGGAAAAATATTACAAAATTCTTAATGTAAAAAGACATTGCGCATCCTTTTTGGTGCGATGTAAGTGTTGAGAGTTTCCTCTTCGTGAAGTCGGTGGGTAAGTTCCAAAACCTTCTTCTCACTGGCGTAGAAGCTGGCTTCAAAAGTGTTCCGCTCTTCCTTGAGTTGTATCCAACTCTTTTGCAATTCTTCCAATGATGTTGGCATGTCAGGATGTAGGAGGGTGTATGGAACCTCTCCTTCCATAACAGGCTCTTTGATCATAGGCAGAATGTGAGGGTAAGGCATCATAAGATTCTGGGCGCGGGTTCGTACCCATTTGAGATAAGGCTCAAGGGGGATGGAATTCTTGTGCCCCAGTGTCTTACTATCCACTTTGTTGGGCATCCTCCAAGCTCGGATAAACCTTTGTCGAAGTCCTTGAGCGTCGTTGTCGAAGTCAAAAACCAAGTCAGGAATCAGCATATCATGAGGGCCATCCTTTCGGGCATACCCAAATTGCCTCAGAGCTAAACAGGGGTTGTAGGTAATGCCTTCCCTAATGCCAAGTAATGGGACATTAGGGAATTCTCCGCAACGATCAATGATGATGACATTTTCTCTGGACCGAGAACACCAATGAACATCAGAATGTGTGAGGGTCATCAACCGTTGAGACCACCTTAAACCCTGGTCATTCTTCAAAACTGTTTGGGAAAGGTGAGAAATAAACCACCTTACTAGAAGAGGATTACAACACATGAGAACACCTCTTTTCCTCATTGTTCGTGTGTGAAATGAGTGTAGGATGTCCCCAAGCAATATAGGCACAGGATTCTGAGATATGAAAATCTTGACAGCATTCACATCTATAAGTTGATCAGGGTTTGGGAACAAGACCAACCCATAGATGACGAGTGTAACAATCTCTTCAAAAGCTTGCAGATCTAGAGAATTCCAGCAGTCTTGTGCCTTCTCAAACAGAAACTTTGCCAAGAAACCCTTGACACCACTTCTGGTTTCCCAGTGACCTTTGATATCAGATGGTTGCAAGTGTAAGGCTTGAGCAACATCTTCAGGCTTTGGTTCTCTTTCCATACCATTGTAGGGTAGTTGATGAAGAATAGGAATCCTCAAGAGTTGAGAAAATTCCTCCAAAGTAGGTACTAGTTGGTAATCAGGGAATGTGAAACAGTGGTGTAGGGGGTCAAAGAACTGGAAGAGAACTTTCACCATGTCTTCTTCAATGTTGGAGTTGACCAAGTTGAGAAGTCTACCATGTCTTTCACTGAAGAGAGAATTCTCTGGAATCTTGGAAGTAAGCTCCTTGAGTTGAGGAGGGATTCTCACAAGGTTGACTTGAATTGTTTTCCTGCGAAGAGATTCCATGACCTACAAAACAAGAACAAAGATGAAGATCCAAACCCTTGAAATGGTTAGTGGATGCATATGATGCTTTATGATGTTCATGATGTATGCACAAGCATATGTACAAACAAGTCACACAAGATCCTAGTTTCAGGCTTGCATGAGGTTTCATAGGTAAGTACCCTCTTGAAGCTAGTTGGCTCAACTTGTCCTATAAATAGTAATCGGGTTCTAAGGAGCTCAATATCACTGGATTATTTTCTGTGTTCATTGTTTCAGTTTAGCCACTTAACTGGCGACCGAAATATTCCAAGAAAACAACCCTCAATGAGTGTAGTATCGAGTATCTACCAACTTCGGACTGCACCAAAGACGATCATCTCACTACCCCTAAAAAGGCCAAGATGGTCAAGTAAGGTTCTAAGAGTTCATTAGTGCTTCATGACATTACTCAGCGGCCCCGTATTCTCTTTGATTGACTCAAAGGCTACCGGTACTCACAAATATGTCGCACTAATATAGTTATTGCTTCAACCATGTCGGTATACCCCGCACAGTTTCCACAACGTATTGCTATTTACCTATAAATGTTTCCCAAAAATCTGGGTGGAGGATTTGAAACCCAAACAAGAGAACCAAATGTAAAGCAAACAAAGCAAACAAGATAAGCATGCAAATGTGATCTAAACCCTAAGGTTACTCCACTTTTTAGATTTATCCCCAGCAGAGTCGCCAGTTCTGTGATACGGTAGGAGAACTGACTTAAGGTTTTGCGTTTGTGTTCGCAAATGTTTCGGTTTAGCAAGAGTCACCATCGACTTTTTATTTTATCCTAAGGAAAGGTCAAAAAGCACAGGAAAGACCTTTGAGATGTTTTCTTGGGTTCGGGGAGTAGATTATGAAAAGGGAAGATGCAAGCACCCTTTTCATCCATGGTTATCCATGGGCTCTTAGTTACTTGTTTAGATGACTTGCTTTTGCTTTTAAATTGTTTGAAATGGTGCTTTGTGTGTGGTTTTGAAAGATGTTTTGAAAAGAGGCCATCGTTGTGGCAACCTTTGTAATGATTCTTGTTTGAATGTATACAAAGGTGTTTTGTCTTTTGAAAAGATTTCAATGTTTGAAAGTTTGATTTGGGAAATGTTTTGAAATTGTGTTGTGAGGTGCGTTTGAAAATAGCAAGGA
The DNA here is from genome assembly GCA_948472305.1 of Vicia faba. NCBI lineage: Eukaryota > Viridiplantae > Streptophyta > Magnoliopsida > Fabales > Fabaceae > Vicia > Vicia faba. Next base: position 414,365,211 of record OX451740.1, on the reverse strand, counting down.
TGTTTTGCAAATTTTTGATCAAGTAACTAAGAGTTATCTTCCCTATTTTACTCAAAGGTATTTCCTACACATTTTTAACCCTTTTGACAATGTTGTTTTACCATTGCATTTGGTAAACAACCTTATATTAGGATGTTAAACGGGACAGACGCGAGTCATCGTATAGACCATGATAGCAATTGTGTTAAGTATCTTTGGCAAATTTTTGAGGGACTTGATCATTTTGTTTAGGCAACCAAGATAGCGTCATCGAGGGACTATGATCTTTTGTTTTGTTTTTGTTTTGCCAAAATACCCAACATGCATAACATGGCCCATTTTCAAGGCAACAAGTGGATTGTAACCCTAGGGGTGTATGTGTGCATTGTGTTTGATTTTCATGCATTTTGTCTTTGATTAGGTCAAGTTATTTTTTGATTTTGGATTTTTGCATACAAACCCTAATTCTCTAATCATGGCATAATTGAAAGCGTAAAGTGCGAGAATTAAAAGTCTAAGCTATTACAACATGATTATGGGGATGGGGGTACAATCTTTGAATGGGGGGGTATTTGACAAGAAATATAAACCCTGATTTACTATTACATCCAAATTGAATTTAAATGCATAAATAATAAATGGACAATATTTAAATGAACAAAATAAATAAATATATCAAATAATATGAATTATGCAAAAAAGATTTTTGTTTATTTATGTATGTAAAAATATTTAATGTAAAAAATAAAGAAATAAATAAAAAGATTAATTTTATTTGGTTAAGGGTAAAACCCTAATTTTCTTTAAGAAGGTAAATATATTAATTATTTTATAAAAAGTATTTATTAAGTATATTTGATGATAAAAATAAAAGTGTAACATTTTATATTTTCATTCTAAATATATAATAAAATAAGAGTATATATATATGTATATTATGTACAATAAATAAAATATATATACAAAAATAAATTATATTTAGAATAATATTTTCAGTGTGAATAAAAATAAATAAATAAATAAATAAAAATTAAAGTATAATTTATATATTATTTTCAAGTTTTAATAAATAAGATAAAAGTAAATAAATTGCTTTTTATATTATAAAAATAAAATTAAAATGCAAAATAAATGTGAAAAAATTACAAAAATATTTTTGAGCATTTTTTATATTTGGAAATAAATAAACAAAATCAGAAATGAAAATAAAAATGCAAAAATATAAAATAACAAGAAATTGGGCCAGGGGGTGCAAAAAGTAAAAGGGGGTGTCAATAGTGAGCCAGGCCAAGCCCAGCCCAAACCAACTTCATCTTCAACCTTCAGACTTTGAAAACACGCGCGCCCTGTTCAAATACCAGATCCTGTATACGAGCTCTATTGCAAAAACACATAACATCAAACTTGTAGAGAATTTCAAGATGATTCCAACCATATAAACAACTTGTCTTAACTCTCAAATCCCAGAGAGAATTTCTCTGGCCCTAAAATCTAACCTAGTTTTTTCAGTATGTTCATGGATGAAATTCTCTTAGCATGCTTAATATAAATGAAAACTGAGCATATGTACAGCTTCATGACAATGAATACTACATTTCTTATTCACAAACCTAAGGCTAAATGTTCCTAAATAGAGAGATAGGAAGTGGACAAAAACCTGTTTCAGCTGACTTCATGTAGGGAAATGTAGAGATTTTCAACAAGGTTTGAGATGTCTGGGAGCTTGCTTGAACTTCACTTGACCTTCTCCAATAGCCTGCTTGCCTTGAATGTCCTTGAATCAGCCTATAGAACTCAACCTGCACAAGCTCAAAATGAAAATGGCAAACTCTGTAAATAGAGTTACAGTTGGTGTTTGAGGTTTGGGATAGTTTGGATGAGTTGAATGGAAGGTGTTTGAAGCAACTTGGGGCAAAACGCACGAGCCAATTGAGCTATGGAACTCAAGTTGCAGGTTTTGCCCTGTTTTGCCAATGGAAGGTGATTTCTGGCTATGGGGTGTTTAGAGGCTCAAGCAATCGTGTTTCTGGCTCAAAGGGGTGTGAGAAAGATGTTCAAACTGTTTGCATAAGTTTTTCTTGGCTGGTGTTCAAGTTCTAAGGTTTTGGACAAGTTTCTTCTTTTTGAAGTAAAATGTGGAAGTGATATGTAACAGGCCTGTACAGGCTATCCAACACCTTGTACACACTGCTCTTGGCCCCTCTAACTTGTAGATTTGATTAGCTGCAAAAGATCTGGACCAATGCTCAAAGATTGTGGTTTGACATAAAGCAAGATTATGGCAAAAATGGAAATGTGCCTTTTTCTACTTAGGGCTTAATTTTGTGTACAATGTCCAAATGACCAAAACAATGGCTTAGACTGATGGATTTGCATTTAATTATTGAGTGTGAAGTGGTTTAGAGGCCTGTAATCTAGTGCAAAGCATGCTGACTTGAAGTTGCAACTTGGATGAACATGAATATGCCATGGATGAAAAGTGAGTTTTTGCCAACTTCAAGCCTTCGATTCTCCATAACCACAAATGTGTTTGAGGAGTTATTGGACATTTTGGAAAGCTTGCAACATGATCTATAATCCATATTTGAAATGCAACTTGAGATTCCAAGTGGAACTATGTGGAAAATGGCCATGAAGATAGGTCAAAATCCTGCCTAAACTAGGGCAAAATTTCACTAAGTTAAAAGTTTTAGGGACCCTTGTTCCAAAAATCATAAATTGAGATCCAAGATTCTTTTGAGAAAACTTTGTGAATAAAAGTTGTAGACTTTGTGGAGGACTACAACTTTCATGTTGAAAGTTTTGTTTGAATCCAATTGCATCATGGTGAAAATGTTGGGCAAAGTTAGGAAAATTTAAGAAAATTTCATAACTTAGAAAAATTCTAAGTTATGAAATTTTTCAACTTTAAACCCTAATTTGCAATTTTGGGTTTCTTGATGAACAAGTTTAATATTTTGACACATCTTGATGAAAAATGACCCTTGGTACTTGATTTTGACCAAAAAGTCAAAGTTTGACTTTTTAGTGTACAGTCAAATTTTGATCAGTTGATTGACAAAATTCATTTGTCAATCCAATGCAATTGAGGTCTTTTGAACTTGTTGATTAGATAAATATTATTCCATTGAGTCCTTGAGTCCATGGTAGAGCCTAATTTGCCATTGGCTAGGTCAAAAAGTCAGAAATTGCCTTTGTACAGTCAAAACCCTAAAAATGACCATTTTGCCCTTTTGGTGATCTGATCAAATTTCTTGTGGAATTATGGTCCAAACTTGATAAAATGGTTCATATGAGTTCATAATGTTGATTTGGGTCAAAATTCATTAGGTTTGACTGTAAATTGGCCACAGTTGACTTTTTCCCCAATACAGCTGATTTTTAGGTCAACTGTCAAATTGACTGGGCAAAAATTTGATTCAAGGCTTGAAACTTGGTATGGACAAGCTTATGAGTACAAAATGAATTATGAAAGTCACTTTGAGCATTAGAAGTCCAAAAATCCTTGTGCAAACTCAAACCCTAATTCAGGTCATCAGTGCAAGGAGATGCCTTGGGCAGTGCAAAACCCTAATCCTGTCTGGAGTTCAAGGAGCTTTGTGAGGGGAAATCTTGATAAAATGAGAGGGAAAATTTTGGGGTACAACACTCGTGTACAGGCCAAATAAGAATCCTCTTCTCAACGAACGAGGCAGGGAAAGGAAGCAGTTGGTCCAGAAGTTTCGCTTTAGTTGCGGCTGCGATCACTTTTATCAAGGTACTAAATATTATATCGTCAAGTCGGGCTAGTTGAGGACCATGCCAGTTACAATAAGTTGGTCGCCTTTATTGAAAGATTTACCCCTGCTTAGTGTGTGACCTAGAAAGGGGATAATATTATTGACCGACATAGAGAGCCTGTGCTCGAGCCCCGGTACATTAACATAAAAGGTTTCCTTGAGTGTGATACCTTTGAGGATGCTTTAGTGTTCTTAGGTAGTATTTTTTCTTGTGCATTTGTCGGCACATCATTATTTTTGTTTACTGATCCATACCCATTGCTTGTTGTTGGTGAAGTCTTGAATATCTAGGAGCGCGTGGTCAGGATGGTCGCAGCCAACAAAGTGAAGCAGATGAAGAAAGTTCAAATCCAGAAGAGATGTCTCGGTGGTGCCGTGCTTCTACCTCCGACTAGGTCGCGGACCTCCTCTTCCTCCCACATTGGTGAGCAATCTCTCCCTCAGTAGGTTACTTCAGTTAGAAAGCGTCATCACGTGGACGACGAACCTGTAGATCTAACCAAGGAGAAGGTTGTGGAGAAGTATGAGTTGCCCTCTTGCTTTATTAATCGAGTTTACTTTGATGCGGGTCCCTCCCTGATCGTACCTCATGCAAAATCCTTACACCTTGAGGGCCTCGATCAATCGAGTAAGGAGAAGATCTTGGCTCAAGATGATGCCACACTAATGAGGGTTCTAGGAATGGTAGTGGTCTATGCTAGTGAGGGGTCCTCCTAGGTCAAGGATGCGAAGAAAGCTTGGGTCACCGTCATGGATCTCGAGGAGATGCTGACCAAATTGAAATTCGAGAAGAAGAATGAGCTGGATGGGAATGATGCATAGTTGACCGAGCTGACCGATGATATGTTGAACCCGAGGGATGCTCATGCCATCGAGAAAAAGAATCTTGAGGACAAGGTTGCTGCCTTGGAGGCTGCTGCTGCCCCTGTTGAGGACGAGGGTGACTATTTGAAGATGTTGAAGACTTGTTTCGGTCTTGTTGCCCGCATTTGATTCCTCGAGAAGGACTGCTTGGCTGTAGCAAAGATAGGTTTTAATAATGCGGTGGATCATCTTAAGGTCGTAGTCCTCAGACTTGAGGTGCCTACCGAAGGAATAAGGTTTTTGCACCATGTGGCAGACGGTCAGACTTTCGCTTCATATTTCCTCGACCTAGGTGGCCGAGATGAAGAAGAGGGGAAACCCGGCCAAAAGGAACAGACGCCTAATAACTAATTAAATTTTTTATGCTGATTTTTGTATGTTTGGCCTGATTGCTGTAACTTTGTAATTTTGTGGGGGGATCTATCCCATTTGACGTAACGCCTTGACAATTTTGGTCCTTGTAGCCGTTACTTTTGTTATTTTTGGATGGGGGCTTGGCCTATTTTATGTAATATCCCGACAGTTACAGTCTTCGTGACTATTTTAGTTTAATCTGCTTCTACTTCTGTTTTTGCTCGTAGTTGCATTTATTTACTCGTGTGTGTTTTGATCTACTTTGTAAGTTATTTTTGTTGTGTTTTAGGGTTTTGCTCGATAGTATCGATATTCAATAGTGCATGGAATTGGTTGAATGCCCGAGGTAGATTTTTGGATAGAGGGTGGAACTTAGGTCGTGTTTGATATATGAGTTCTGCAGCATGAACTTCCCATCACGATCTGCGTGTTCTGCCATCATGGTACGATGACGGTGGGGATCGGTTAAGGGTTCCCCATCGGGCTAAGGATCTGATCATCTAAGAGTGGAAACTCGCCTTTTGTTCAAATTTGGAAGGTTGTGCTTGTACCTGGGCACACACATATGGTCGAGAAGTGTTGCCTTTGTTGTTTCACAGAGCACACCGATTGTTTCTAACCTTAATTAAAATATTGTTTTAGTTTTTCGGTGTTCTATGGTCGAACAAGTTCTTCCCTGTTGAGACGCTCGAGGTAGTAGACCCCGTTTTCCATTTTTGCTCGAACGCGATAGGGACCTCCCCAGTTTGTTGTGTGATTGCCTTCACGATAATATTTGTGATTTCTCCTCAAGACTAAGTTGTTGACTTCAAATTCTCATTGTATGACTTTGGCGTCATGACGTATGGCAACTTTTTGTTTTAGAGAGACTTCTCACAGGGCTTCTCCTGATTGGACTTTTTCGACCAAGTCGAGCTCCTCTCTTAGTGCCTCGTTATTCATTTCTTTGTCAAGAGGGGCTTCGATACGCCTTGAAGGTTCTCTGATTTTGAATGGGATTACTGCCTCAGTACCATACACTAGTTGAAATGGGGTTTTCCCTGTGGTCGAGTGAGGTGTTGTTCGGTAGGCCCAGAGCATGTTGTGTAGCTCTTCGACCCACTTCCTTTTGGTTTTGTCCAACCTTCGTTTGAGGCTTCGTAGGATTATCCTGTTCGTAGCTTCTGCTTGCCCGTTTGTTTGCGGATGCTCGACGAATACAAAGTGTTGGGAGGTGCCCAGTTTGGTGACAAATTCTTGAAAGTTTTTGTCAGTGAATTGTATCCCGTTATCGGTGACAATCGCCTGGGGTATGTCGAATCAAGCAAGTATGTTCTCTTGTAGAAACAGAGTATATTTTATGTTGTGATTTTGGCCAAGGCCTCTGCCTCTATCCATTTTGTGAAGTAGTGTACGCCCACTATCAGGTACTTATTTTGATTTGATCCTACTACAAATGGTCCCAGGATGTCCATGCCCCCACCATGCAAAGGTCCATGGGGATGAAAGAGACTTGAACTTGTTGGGTGGCGCCAAGTGCATGTCCTCATGGTGTTGGCATCTGTCACATTTCTTTACATGCTCCTTTGTGTCGTGCTGCATGGTAGGCCAGTAGTATCCTGCTCGTAAAGCCTTTCGGGTGAGGGATCTTCCTCCGAGGTGTTAGGCGTTGATTCCTTCATGGATTTCACCCAGGATGTGGGAAACCTTGGACTCTTCAACACATTTAAGGAGACAGGTGGATAATCCTCACCGGTATAATTTTTTTTTGCCAGGACGTAAGAGCGGGCTATTCGCCTGACCATGCTGGCCTCTTTTTGGTCGGATGCTAGTTCCCTTTTTGTGAGGTAGTTGTATACCGGGGTCATATAAAAATTATTTGCGTTGATGATGTTTACATCAAAAGTCATAGAGGTATTTTTGATGCTTGGTCGAGGAAGTATCTCTTGGATCATGGATTTGTTTCCTCCCTTCCTCTTTGTGTTTGCGAGTTTTGACAAAATATCTGCTCGGGTGTTGTATTCGTGGGGAACATGTTGCACCTCCACGAATCCAAATTTTTTCATTCATTCTCATACTAGGGTCTATTATTCGAAGAGGTTGTCGTTTTTGACTTGATATTCTCCCCGTACCTGAGAAGCAACGAGTTGGGAGTCCGTGAAGATTTTCACCTCTTCGGCCCTTAAGTCTTCACCCAAGCGTAGCCCTGCGAGGAAGGCTTCATATTCTGCTTGGTTTTTGGAGGTTGCAGTATATAAGGTGAGGGAGACTTCGAATTAGGATCCATTCCATGTTCTCCAAGTTGATGTCCGTTCGGCTTCTTGTTGAGTTGGAGGCTTCATCCATGAAGATGGTTCATTTGTAGGCCCCACATGTCGAGGAGACAGGTGAGGTCATTTCTGCCACAAAGTCGGATAGTACTTGGGACTTTAAGGGCCATTCTGCTTTCATACTTGATGTCGAATTATGAAAGCTCTAATGACCATTTAAGTATCCTTCCAGCCATATCAAGACAGTCGATCAGCTATTTTACGGGCGGGTCCGTTCATACCATGATTGTGTCGGCCAGGAAGTAGTGTCTTAGCCTCCTCTCCATGTTGATGAGGGCCAGGGATACTTTTTCGATCTGTTGGTATCTAAGTTCTGAACCTTGTAAGGTTTTGCTCGTAAAGTATATGGGTTTCTGCCCCTCAGGGGTTTCCTGTATAAGTGTCGCGCTAACAACCCTGGATGCGACACCGAGATAAAGGTAGAGAGTCTCCCCATTATCTGGTCGTGAGAGGACATATGGCTACAAAAGTGCTTATTTGAGGTGGAGGAGGGCTTGCTCTCACTCTTCGGTCCATTCAAAGGTTGCTTCATTATAAAGAAGTTTGAGAAGGGGAAGCGTGTGTTAGGCAGATTTTGCCACAAAGCGGGACAACGAGCTGAGCTTCAATTCCTCGCTCTGTTAGGTAGAAACCTAGGAATTTACCTACTCGTACATCGAATGTGCACTTCTCTGGATTGAATCTCATTTTGAATTTTCTCGCTTGGTCGAAGGTCCTCTTTAAGTGGAGCATATGGTCGAAATCCTCTTGGGATTTCACGATCATGTCGTCCATGTAGACTTCGAGCATGTCTCCAATCTCTTCTCGAAAGACTTTGTTCATCATTATTTGGTATGTAGTGTTGGTGTTTTTCAAGCCGAATGGCATTATGTTATAGTAGTAGTTGCTCGACTCAGTCATGAAAGTTGTGTAATTTTTGTCGCCTTTTTCCATGAGGATCTGGTTGTATCTAGAATACGCATCCATAATAAACAACAGTTTAAAACCAACAGAATTATCAACTAATTTATCTATGTTAGGAAAAGGATAAGCATTTTTGGGGAAAGTGTAACGCCCGCTAATTTAATTAATTATTTAATTAAATTATTTTTGGATTATTTGTCGAAGTTGCGAGATGTTGAAAATTATTGGTATAAGTTGTTAGATTATTATTAATTAATTAATTAGTTGATTAATAATAATAATAATGTTGGACTTAAGGGAATATATAGTGTTGGACTTATGTTATTGGTTGGAAGTAGTAAAGTGAGAGTGTGTAGGTTAGGCCCAATAGGATTAATATATAAGGTTAAGCTGACCCAAGGATTTGTTTTAGTTGGAGAATAAGAAGTTTTGTACGTTGACCAGAAGAGCTGCGCGGAAGAGGAGCAAGCTGCCCGGTGTCGAGCAGAGAAAATCAAGCATTACTGTCGGAGCTTTGGTGGAGCTACCTTCAATCCAGGTAAAGGTGGGGTTCTGACCTTATAATGGGATTTATGATGTGTATCACGTGGGAATTGGTCGTTGTAGGCATGTTGTGCATTGATGTCTCTGAATTTGCTATCGAAGTTTCCCGGTTGGTTGTTATAGACATATTGAGTTATTTGTGTGACTTCCCAGTTTAATCGATGGATAGGTTAGGATAGTTGATCGCTGGTCGGGGTGGTCGTTAGGACGTTAGGATATTCGAGCGGTTGGCAGGAAAATTAGTAAATTGTTGAAGTGGTCGTTTTAGGGAGGTTTTTGCGTGACACGTCTTGTATGATTAATGAATCTGTTGATAGGAAATATAGTTGCCCGTTGTTGTGTTATTCTGAGCGGTTGGCCGGAAATTATGAATTGTAGTGGCGTGGTCATTAAGATTTTGTATTGTGTCTGTGCTGTTGGCCGAACTAGTGGTCGAGGAGGATGTTGATGGTGTTAGGTACCGAGCGGCATTTAGGCTGCGAGGTGTGTCGGGGGGTTATGTGTTGGATTGTCGAGCGGTATTAGGTTACAGGACGTGCCAAGGAGCATAAGTTATTTGTTATTCTATTTCTTTGCACGTGTCGAGGAGTATGAATTAGTTGTTATGTTGTCCTAGTTGCTATGCATGTCGAGGGGCACGTAGTTCCCTATCCCTTTTGCCCATACATGCTATGTTTTGGTCGTTACCAGTGTTGTGTGAATTATTATTATTAAGTTTCCATCTGATTATGTTAATGATTGAATCGTTGATTGATGTGGTAGGCTTATGGCCAATGTTGATTTACGTTGAGTTGTTGTGTTGTTGTGATTGTCGCTGTGAATTGTTGTTGATAATGCGAAGTTGTAGAGAATTTTAAATGATGATGAATTACCTATATTTACTGGTAATAATGGTGATATAGGCTTATTCCATGTGATGAATGATGATTGTTGTGAGTATGTGATAGTGCATTCATTGAGTCATATACATTTGCATACTCTGCGATGGCCTGGATTAGCAAACTACGAAGAAGGCTTATGCCTTGTCGATGCCTCTATTTATTGGCAGAATTTTTAAGATGGGAGTTCTGCTCCATTGGTACCACATGCATTTGCATAAAGATGAGTTTCATTCTGAGTCGTTGTGTGGTTGACCTAATTATGCTTATGTTGTTAAAAATCTAAGAAGTGGTGAATATGTATGAACTGATCCTAATGTTTTATTTATCACGCGTTCTATTATAATGTTCGATATCCCACCCCTTCTATTTGAATGTTACCCCGATGTTGGTAACGTGCAGGTAATCCAGAGTGAAGGCGGTTTACCTTTAGTAGTTCGAGTCGGTGTCATTGCTCTGATTTGTAACACTCGGGGGGATGAACGCTTGTTGTTTTATTGTTGTCATTATTTCAGTTGATTGAACTTTAAGTTGTTCTTTAAATGATTGTTATTTGAAGTTCTCTTAGTGGGACAAAGATGATACATTCCTTTAAGTTTAATATTATGACTCTTCCGGATAGTTATGAAAGTTGATGTTTCTTTCTAAGATTGAATTATGTTTGTTGTTAGTTCATCCAAGTTTAAAGTGTTATGTATCAGTAATGAATGTTGTTGTTTTAAGTTGAATTTGTGGCGTCCTGATTCAGTTATAGAATTTTTATAACTCTGATTTATATATATATATTATCGGGTAGAATTTGGGTGTTATAAAGTTAGTATAATAGCAAGTCGGTCCGTCCGACCAAGTTATTGAGTCGTAGTTTTGTTTAACAATCGAGTATTCTTAATTTGAGTTCTAACTGTTGTTTATGTTGTAGTGATAAGTTAAGATGGCTGGAAGGAATGATGTTGCACTTGTTGTTGCTTTAGAAGCAATGGTGCATGCTATGGAGGGATAGTCATTGACACTCCAGCCAAGGGGTCGGTGACTACTTCTTTTGTTTGTTTAAAGTGTTCTTTATTGATCTTCAATAGAGACTTTGCTGTTGATTTGGTTTGTTTTCCTTTAAGAGGGTTGGAGGTGATTTTGGGTATGAACTGGTTAAAGCATAACTATGTTCATATTAATTGTTATAACAAGTCTGTGAGGTTTCCTACTCCTGAAGAAGAGGAAGATAGTCTGTTGTCTGCTAGACAGTTGTGGCAGTTGATGCAAGAAGAGGCTCATATTTTCTCGTTAATGGCGTCACTATCTGTCGAGAATCAAGATATAATTGAGGAATTGCAAGTAGTGTGTGAATTTCATGAAGTTTTCCCTGATGAAATTCCTGATGTACCACTAGAGAGAGAAGTTGAATTTGCTATTGATCTTGTACCTGGTACCAGACATGTGTCTATGGCACCATACAGGATGTCTGCATCTGAATTGTCAAAATTAAAGAAGCAATTGGAAGAGTTACTTGAAAAGAAGTTTGTGAGACCAAGTGTATCACCATGGGGAGCTCCAGTGTTGTTATTAAACAAGAAATATGGAAGTATGAGACTTTGTGTTGATTATAGATAGTTGAATAAAGTGACGATTAAGAACAAGTATCCGCTTCCAAGAATAGATGACTTGATGGATCAATTGATGGATGCTCGTGTGTTTAGTAAGATTGATTTGAGGTCGGGTTATCATCAGATTAAAGTGAAGGATGAAGATATTCAAAAGACGACTTTCAGAATGCGTTATGGACACTATGAGTATTCGGTGATGCCTTTTCGTGTTACTAACACGCTGGGATTATTAATGGAATACATGAACTATATCTTTCATACTTATTTGGGTCGATTTGTAGTGGTGTTCATTTATGACATTTTGATTTACTCTAAGTCGGAAGAAGAGCATGCAGAACACTTAAGAATAGTATTGCAAGTTTTGAAAGAGAAGAAGTCGTATGCAAAGTTGTCTAAGTATGAATTTTGGTTAAAGGAGATTAGTTTTCTTGGTCATGTTATCTCAGTTAGTGGCATTGATGTAGATCCATCTAAAGTGGATGTTGTGTTGCAATGGGAAACTCCAAAGTCGGCTACTGAGATTAGAAGCTTTTTGGGATTAGCTGGTTATTATATAAGGTTTATCGAAGGTTTTTCTAATTTGGCACTTATGTTAACTAAGTTGACTTGTAAAGGTAGATGTGTGGGATGTTCAGTGTGAAGAAAGTTTTATAGAATTGAGGAAAAGATTTACGTCGGCTCCAATTTTGACATTGCCTAATCCAGGAGAACCTTTTGTGGTATATTGTGATGCTTCTAAGATGGATTTAGGAGGTGTGCTTATGCAGAATGAAAAGTTAGTTGCTTATGCATCAAGGCAGTTGAGGACTCATGAGAAGAACTATCCTATGCATGATTTAGAACTTGTTGTTGTTGTTTTTGTGTTGAAAATTTGGAGGAATTATCTTTATGGTTCTAGATTTTAAGTGTTTAGTGACCATAAGAGCTTAAAGTATTTATTTAATCAGAAGGAATTGAATATGATACAACGAAGATGGTTAGAGTTGTTAAAGGATTATGATTTCAGTTTGAATTATCATCCAGGAAAAGCGAATGTGGTAGCTGATGCGTTGATTCGAAAGACTTTACATATGTCAGCAATGATGGTTAAAGAGTTTGAATTAATTGAGCAGTCAGAGATATGAGCTTAGTTTGCAAAGTGACACCGCGGAGCGTTATGTTGGGAATTTTGAAGATTAATAATGAATTTCTGAAGAGTATCAAAGAAGCTCAGAAGTTAGATGTGAAACTGGTAGATTCGATGGTTGGGATCGATCAGTATGAGAATAGTGATTTTAAGTTAGATGCACAAGGTGTGTTGAGATTTCGTAATCGGATTTGTATTCCTGATGATGCAGAGATGAAGAAAGTGATTCTTGAAGAGAGTAATAGAAGCAAGTTGAGCATTCATCCGGGAGCTACAAAGATGTATCAGGATTTGAAGAATTTATTTTGGTGGCCTGGGATGAAGAGTGATGTGGCTCGGTTTGTGTATGCATGTTTGACTAGTCAGAACTCTAAAGTTGAACATCAGAAGCCTGCAGGGTTGATGCAACCGTTAGAAGTTCCATAATGGAAATGGGATAGCATTTTGATGGACTTTGTGACGGGGTTACCTAATACTTCAAGGGGACATGATACAATTTGGGTGATTGTTGATAGGCTTACAAAGTCGGCTCATTTTATTCCTATTAACATCAGTTTTCCAGTATCAAAGTTGGCAGAGATTTACACTAGTGTAATTGTAAAGTTGCATGGTGTTCCTTTGTGCATTGTGTCGGACAGATATTCGAGGTTTACGTCTGATTTTTGGAAGAGTTTACAAGAGGCATTGGGTTCTAAGTTGAGGTTGAGTTTGGCGTATCATCCTCAGACGAATGGTCAAACTGAAAGGACTATTCAGTCGTTAGAAGATTTATTGAGAGCATGTGTTCTTGAACAGGGAGGTTCGTGGGATACTTATCTTTCATTAATAGAGTTCACTTATAATAACAGTTACCATTCTAGTATTGGAATGGCATCTTTTAAAGCGTTGTATGGTCGAATATGTAGAACTCCTTTATGTTGGCATGAATCTGGAGAAAGTGTAGTGCTTGGACCTGAACTTTTTCATGAGACTACTGAGAAGGTGAAGTTGATTCGAGAAAAGATGAAAGCTTCCCAAAGTAGACAGAAGAGTTATCATGACAAGTGAAGGAAAAACTTAGAATTTCAAGTAGGTGACATGTGTTTTTGAGAGTTACACCTATAACTGGTGTTGGGCGAGCATTGAAGTATAAGAAGCTCACTTCTCGTTTTATTGGTTTGTATCAGATTTCAGAAAGAGTTGGGAATGTTGCTTATAGAGTGGCTTTACTGCCTAATCTTTTGAATTTGCATGATGTGTTTCAGGTGTCACAACTCCGGAAGTATATTTTAGATCCATCTCATGTGATTCATATAGATGATGTGCAAGTAGGGGATAATCTTACTATGGAGACGATGCTTGTACGAATCGCGGATCGTGAAATGAAGACTCTAAGAGGAAAGGAGATTGCTTTGGTGAAAGTAGTTTGGTTAGGAGCTGTCGGAGAAAGAATGACTTGGGAGTTGAAAAGCAAGATGCAGGACTCTTATCCTAAGTTGTTCGAATAAAGTAAATTTTGGAGGACGAAAATATTCTAAGTGGGGGAGAGTTGTAACGCCTATTAATTTAATTAATTATTTAATTAAATTGTTTTTGGATTATTTGTCGAAGTTGTGAGATGTTGAGAATTATTGGTATAAGTTGTTGGATTATTAATTAATTAATTAATTAATTAATAATAATAATAATAATGTTGGAATTAAGGGAATATATAGTGTTGGACTTATGTTATTGGTTGGAAGTAGTAAAGTGGGAGTGTGTAGGTTAGGCCCAATAGGATTGATATATAAGGTTAAGCTGACACAAGGATTTGTTTTAGTTGGAGAATAAGAAGTTTTGTAAGTTGATCAGAAGAGATGCGCGGAAGAGGAGCAAGTTGCCCGGTGTCGAGAAGAGCAAATCAAGGATTGCGGCCAGAGCTTTGGTGGAGCAACCTTCAATCCAGGTAAGGGTGGGGTTCTGACCTTATAATGGGATTTATGATGTGTATCACGTGGGAATTGGTCGTTGTAGGCCTGTTGTGCGTTGATGTCTCTGAATTTGCTATCGAAGTTACCTGGTTGGTTGTTGTGGACGTATTGAGTTATTTGTGTGACTACCCAATTTAATCAATGGATGGGTTAGGATAGTTGATTGCTGGTCGGGGTGGTCGTTAGGACGTTAGGATATTCCGAGCGGGTGGCAGGAAAATTAGTAAATTGTTGAAGTGGTTGTTTTAGGGAGGTTTCTGCGTGACATGTCTTGTATCATTAATGAATCTGTTTAAAGGAAATATAGTTGTCCATTGTTGTGTTATTCAAAGCGGTTGGCCATAAATTATGAATTATTGTGGCGTGGTCGTTAAGATGTTGTATTGTGTCTGTATTGTTGGCTGAACTAGTGGTCGAGGAGGATGCTGATGGTGTTAGGTACCCAGCGGCATTTAGGCTACGAGTTGTGTTGGGGGTTATGTGTTGGATTGTCGAGCGGTATTAGGTTGCAGGACGTGCCAAGGAGCATAAGTTAGTTGTTATTCTGTTTTTTATGCACGTGTCGAGGAGTATAAATTGGTGTTTATGCTGTCCTAGTTGCTATGCATGTTGAGGGGCATGTAGTTCCCTATCCCTTTTGCCCGTACATGCTATGTTTTGGTCGTTACCAGTGTTGTGTGAATTATTGTTAAGTTATCGTCTGATTATGTTAATGATTGAATCATTGATTGATGTGGTAGGCTTATGGCCAATATTGATTTATATTGAGTTGTTATGTTGTTGTGATTGTCGCTGTGAATTCTTGTTGATAATGCAAAGTTGCAGGGAATTTTAAATGATGATGAATTACCTCTATTTACTGGTAATAATTGTGATATAGGCTTATGCCTTACGATGAATGATGATTGTTGTGAGTATGTGATAGTGCATTCATTGAGTCATATACATTTGCATACTCTGCGACGGCCTGGATTGGCAAACTGCGAAGAAGGCTTATGCCTTGTTGATGCCTCTATTTATTGGCAGAATTTTTAAGATGGGAGTTCTGCTCCATTGGTACCACATGCATTTGCATAAAGATGAGTTGCATTCTATGTTGCATTCTGAGTCGTTGTGTGGTTGACCTAATTATGCTTATGTTGTTAAAAATCTAAGAAGTGGTGAATATGTATGAACTGATCCTAATGTTTTATTTATCATGTGTTCTGTTATAATATTCGATATATCACCCCTTCTGTTTGAATGTTACCCCGATGTTGGTAATGTGCAGGTAATCCAGAGTGAAGGAGGTTTACCTTCAGCAGCTCGAGTCAGTGTCATTGCTCTGATACGTAACACTCGGGGGGATGAACGCTTGCTGCTTTATTATTGTCATTATTTTAGTTGATTGAACTTTAAGTTGTTGTTCTTTAAATGATTATTATTTGAAGTTGTCTTAGTGGGACAAAGATGACACATTCCTTTAAGTTGAATATTATGACTTCGCTGCGTAGTTATGAAAGTTGATGTTTCTTTCTAAGATTGAATTATGTTTGCTGTTAGTTCATCCAAGTTTAATATGTTATGTATCGGTAATGAATGTTGTTGTTTTAAATTGAATTTATGGCATCCTGATTCTGTTGTAGAATTTTTATAACTTTGATTTATATATATTGTCGGGTAGAATTGGCGTGTTACAGCAAGCCCTATTAAGATCAGTATAGGCAACACACATTCTCCATTTTCCATTTGATTTTTTGACAAGTATAACATTTGATAGCCAGGATGTGCATTGGGCTTCACATATGAAATTAGCCTCTAGGAGGTCTTTTACAACTTTTTCGGCAACTCCATTTTTTCGGGAGACTGCTTGTGCCTATGTTAGGCTAAATTCTTAAGGGCGAGATCTATTGTCAATTGGCGACAAGCTACTTCTGGGTCCATCTCAGGCAACTTGGGACGCTCCATGCGAACAGATATGCATTTTCTCTCAGGCATGTTTTGAGCTGCTTCCTCGCAAGGTCGGGGAGGTCGATACTGATCTTTACCCCCTTATTTGGATCAATGTCAATGGGGTGATCTCGAACTCTCTGTATGGATTAGGCGTAGAGGATGGGAAGGATCCTCGTTGTTGAATGACGTCAAGTAAATTTCTACAGTCTGTTGGGCCTCTTTCTCCTTCCTCCTCTAATCTCGCAGATCGTCTTTAGTGAAACAACTGTCAAGGTCGATCGAGCCAACGTGAGGCTGCGGCTTCGGCTCTTCTGAGTTGTTAGGTCGGGCAGGTTTGTTATTTATTTTGAGTGGTGCACTGATGGTGTTCAATCTTTGAGGCTGCCTCGAAGCATATTCTCGCGGCCTCAAGGTCTCTGTGGAGGGTGGCGACAAGTCCCTCTGAGGTGTAGTACTTCATTTTCAAGTGCATAGTGGAGGGCACAACTATTAATTTGGCTAGGGTTGGTCTCCCCAGGATGCACTGGTATAGCGATGGGCAGCCTATTACTAGGAACTAGGTTTTAATGGACCTAGCCGTCTCGACTGCTCCAAATGTGACAATTAACTTGATGTAGCCCCATGGTTTTGTGACTGCATCGTTGAAGCCTTGAAGGCCAGGGCCCACGTAGCATTTTAGGTGTGTTTCATTAAGTTGTAATATGGAGAACACCTGGGAGTACATAATATTGACTGAACCGTAAGAACAAGATTTGATTCTGCAATATCATCTCTGAGTTTTGATAATAACAAATGAGTATGTTTGTATAAACAATTTTGATACTCTAATGTTTGTTATTGTTGAATACTTAACAAATAGATTCTGCTTCTGATGAATGGCATGGCCAAGACATTAGAAGAAAATTAGTTCCGCTTTTGCGCTACACAAGTTATGTTGAACAGTAGCAAGACACTCCAGAAGGCTCTGGAGTGTAAGCTCTGATGTTTGTCTACAGAAACCAGTCAGAAGATTTGAAGACAGAGGTTTCTGCTCAAGTCCAAATGCTAAAAACTCAAGTTTCTGAAGTCCCAAGGTTCTAAAGATAAGGGTTCTAAAGACCAAGTGTTGAAGACTCTAAATACAAAAGTTCTAAAGATTATAAAGACTTGAAGTTATAAATACCCAAGTGTTGTACCCCAAAATTTTCCCTCTCTCTATTCCACAAGAAATCACAGCTTCAGACTTTTCCTGATTTTTCAGTTTGGCTTAAGAATCGGTCAAATAGACTTTTCTCATCAGTCAGACAAAATTAGGGTTTTTCATTGAATTTTCTTATCAGTCAAACAAAATTAGGGTTTCTATTGACTTGGTTGAGTTTGGCTCAGGGTTTGATCGAACAGACGCTTCTTTAATAGTAAATCCCAAATTAGGGTTTGCACGCGCATTCTCTGAAGGAATTAATTCTACAGTTCTTTTCAATTGATTGTCACACTGCTTTGACGCCTGTTCAAGATTTCAGTTTGTTTCTAAAAACCTGAACCTATGGGATAGCAGTTGAGGCTTCTGATTGAAAATTTGCAGTTTTAGTTTAATCAAATGAAGTGAAAGGCGTATGGACGTTTGTTTGTTTAATTGTGCATTGCTATTGGTTATTTGGAACGCCGGGCTTATTGTTGGTTAATACAAGGATAGAAGAATGCGACGTTTGTTGATTATTTATAATTTCTAAGTTAAGATTATTGGGATAATTTCCAATTATTATGACTCAAGAAATATAAATAATTAAATAAGTAATTGTAGAAGAATTAAAAGAGATATCTGACAAAAAAGATTTTTATTCATTTTCAATTGTTTGTTACAAATATTATTTGAATACTGTAAATTTATTTACAGTTGTTTACAATAATGTTGTTACAATGATTAAAAATAAATTAAAACTATATCCTAAGTCTCTGAAGTCTTCATCTTCTACTGTTGCGTCCTTCGCTCAACTGATATTTACCTACAAAAAGAGAGGAAAGAAGTCAACACAGATGAATTAAAAAAAGGCATTTTTCAGACAGTTAATCAAAAACTCATCATTAAAGATGTTGGCCGGAATCAGTTTGTTCGTCCTCTCTACAAATTGCAAGAACATGTCTCTTCTTGGTTCACAAAGAGGGAAAGAAAAATCATTTTGCAAACACACAAATCATTTAAACAAAATGCACAAAGCTGCATAAATCCAAATTGTCAAAAAGGCATTTCAAACTGTCAAAGAAACTAAACCAAATTGCATTGTCAAACTGAAAATGCCAAACTAACTCACAAGTGCAAAACTGTCAAAAACTGTCAAAGAAGATACCAAAAGATATCAAAAGCTGTCAAAAACTGTCAAAGAGGCTATCAAACTAGCAATGCAGAAAATCTGGAAAAGAAGAAAGTACAAGAGGCAGAGCAAAGCTAACATTGCAAGCATATATTTCAAATCTTCATCATTTTCCAGCCAAACATCTTTTCAGAAAGGTACTTCTAAAGCATTAAAATATGCTTTTCTGAAGAGAGAGAAAAGAGAGAGAGAAGTAGAGGCTTACAGTTTTTCAGGCAGGCTTAGAGATAAATATAACAGAATCAACATTGTTAAAAGAGGGGGCAGAACACACATAAAAAAAACATAACACAAAACTTTAAACAGAACACAAGCCTTGAAGAAGCAAGCACAGCCTTAACCTGCCTCAAGCCCGTCAAACACAACTCAAACATATAGCCTAAAAACCTGCCTCAAGCCTGTAATCAAAGCCAAAGTTACCAAACTTCAAACCTGTGTTAAGAACATAAACAAGCCTGCATACAAGCACAAGCTTGCATAACACCTCAAGCACAGCCTAGCCTGCTTTCAAACCTGTTATAGAGGCAAGCATTCAGGCCAAAGCCTCAAACCTGTTACAGAAACAACTTACAAAATCAAGCAAGCCTGTTACCAGCAAACCCTTCAAGCTAGCAGACTTTCAAACCTCCTAACCTCCTAAAAACCTGTCAAAACGCACAAGCTGCCTTCAAGCAAAAAACCACAAAACTGTTACAGAAGCTTGCCTGCTAAAAACCTGCTTCAAGCAAGCCTGTAATCCAAACAAACTTCAAACCTATGTTAACAAGATAAACAAGCCTGCTCTAAACTACCTTAAGCCTGTCAAAACCTGTTTCACTACCAAACCAACAAAACTCCAACAAATCAAAACACCAACAAAATGCCTCAGAACTAGGTTCATCATAGGCAAAGCCAACCAAGCCCAAAAGAGAGAAAGAGAATCAGAAGTAAGCAGACAAATCTAAGAACTAGGTTCATCATAGAATCAACACATCCAAACATCCAAACCACAATGACAGCCGCCTCAGAACTGGGTTCATCATAGGCAATCCAAAACTCAGCACCAAACATCATCAAATACATATCAAGAACATCTCAGAAGCCAACATCATTGAGAATCAAAATCCAAAGAGAAGAAGATTGTAAAAAATCCACAAAGACATTCTCAGAATAAGGCAACAACAACATTCAAATATTCAACAAGGCAAGCAATCAGAAGAAGAAAAGAACATTCCAGAAGCGTTGTTTTCAGAAGAGAACATCATCATAAAACAAAGCAAGATACAAGTACCAGCAAGCACATCACCGCGTCCCTCCGCCTTTGGCCACCTGAGAAACGCTGTCGTCCACTCCTCCGTCTCCCCTCCAACAAAGGTAGTATTTTCCCCTTCCTTTTTACACCTCACAGAAACAAATAATACAAAAGATCAGAATATGTAAAAACATGCATGAATCCAGAACCCTAAAACGCGATAAACTGAGAAATCGTTACCTTTTATCACCGCCTGGATACGACCATGGAGGGAGGAGAGTGGAGATGGCGCCTGGTAGCCTGAGGCGAGGAGAAGCGAGCATCAGAAGCCACGGTGGAAAAGGATGAAGAGGCGTTGAGGAAGATGAGAAGTGGCGTTGTTCGTTCAAGCACAAACCCTTTTCTGATCAAACGAATACAAACCCTAACAAATTCATTGTCAAAATGCGTTTTGGGCCCGCTCC
Organism: Vicia faba; assembly: GCA_948472305.1. Classification (NCBI taxonomy): domain Eukaryota; kingdom Viridiplantae; phylum Streptophyta; class Magnoliopsida; order Fabales; family Fabaceae; genus Vicia; species Vicia faba. The sequence goes on along the minus strand of OX451740.1, from coordinate 414,344,954 downwards.
CCACAAAACCACACTAAGCCCAACAATCCTGGCGCCTTACCCCCCCCCCCCCCTTTTGTTCTCTTTTTGATTCTTTTTGGGCCAAGAAACATTCAAGCCCATATAACTCTTTTTTTATATTTTTTAAAACCAACACCTTTTTTATTATTATCACTTAATTCTTATTTTTTTTATAACTTAATTCTTTCTTTTTTGTTGTTAAATAATATGTTAATTTTTCATGTAAAAATGTTACTAATACTTTTTATTACACTTAAAATATGTAAATATTAGATTTATTAAATAATACATTTTTAAAACTTTTGTTTAGTTAAACTTTTTATATAAGCTTTTTAAAACATTAACTAAAATACCTAAATGATAGTTTTCTTTAACTTAAACATTTTTATTTTATTTATATATAATTAACAAAAAAAACACCAAAATAATAATATAACACTTAATACATTAGGTTAACATTTTTATCATGTGTAAATAATCATATGCATGTCACAATACTTTTGATTCTCTTTTATCCTTATACTTTGCTATATTGTTACATTGAGAATGTGATGGTTCGATTTGGTTGTAAATAATATTTGGACGCTACTATTCTGATGAGACTCATCCCCATTTGTAAACATTTGTACCCCCATCCCCAGATACTTATTTGTAATAGCTTAGACTTTAAATTCTCGCAATTTATCGCTTTCTATATACTGTATAGTAATTAGGGTTTGTATGCAAAATCAATCAACAAATGGCTTGACCTAATTCAAGATAAACATGCATGAAAAACAATCACAATGCACACTTGCACCTCTAGGGTAATCCCGCTTGTTGCCTTCCAAAATGGGCCATGTTTGCATGTCAAGTACTTTGGCAAAACAAAACAAAACAAAAACAAACAAAATGATCATAGTCCCTCGATGACGCTATCTAGTTGCCTAAACAAAAATGATCATAGTCCCTCAAGAAAATTGCCAAAATACTTGACATTATTGCATCCATGGTCTAAACGATGACCCGCGCCTGTCCCGTTAACATCCTAACACAAGGTTGTTCACCAAATACAATGGTGAAACAACACTGTTAAAAGGGTTAAAACATGAGAAAGATCTTTGAGAAATTTAGGATAGACAAACTCTTAGTTACTTGATCAAACTTGCAAAACACACTTGCCATTTTTCAAACACACATCTCCATACAATTTCAAAACAAACTTTCAAAAACATTGAAACATCTTTTCAAAAAGACAAACACCTTTGTAAAACATTCGAGTAAAGAATTGTTACAATGGTTGCCTAGACAAAGCATCTTTTTCAAAACATTTTCAAAACCACACACACAAACACCATTTCAAACAATTGAAAATTAGGGCAAGTGATCTAAAACAAGTAACTAAGAGCCCATGGATAACCATGGATGAAAGGGTGCTAGCACCTTCCCTTTTCATAATCTACCCCCCGAACCCACGAAAACATCTCAAAGGTCTTTCCTGTGCTTTTTGACCTTTCCTTAGGATAAAATAAAAAGTCGGTGGCGACTCTTGCTAAACCGAACAAGTGCGAATACAAACGCAAAACCTCAAGTCAGTTCTCCCACCGTATCACAGAACTGGCGACTCTGCTGGGGACCCTTCTAAAAGTGGGGTTACCTTAGGGTTTTAGATCACCTATACATGCCTTCTTTGATTGCTTTGATTGCTTTACTTTTTGGGTCCTTGTTTGGGTTTGTTTAATCCTACACCCGGATTTGGGGGCACCTTTTAGGTAAATAGCAATAAACTGTGAGGGAACTGTGCGGGGTATACCGACATGGTTGAAGCAGTAGCTATGTTAGTGTGACATATTTGTGAGTACCGGTAGCCCTTGAGTAGTCAAGGAGAATACGGGGCCGCTGAGCGATGTCACGAAGCACTAACGAACTCTTAGAACCTTACTTGACCATCTTGGCCTTTTTAGGGGTAGTGAGATGACCGACTTTGGTGCAGTCCGAAGTTGGTAGATACTCGATACTACACTCATTGAGGATTGTTTTCTTGGAATATTTTGGTCGCCAGTTAAGTGGCTAAACCAAAACAATGAACACATAAAATAATCCAGTGATATTGAGCTCCTTAGAACCCGGTTTCTATTTTAGGATAGGATGAGCCAACTAACTTCAAGAGGGTACTTACCTACAAACCCCATGCAAGCCTAAACCTAAGGACTTGTTTCTTTTGTGTGAATATGATTACCTGTATATACACTTACTTGCTCTCGCATACATGTACATAACATCATAACATCATACCATAGCATTTTCAATAACCATTTCAAGGATCTCGAGGGTTCTTTTAATGAAGGGTCACGTTGAACCAGACGTCTACCAAAGGGCAAGAGGTTTTCTCCTCTAAACAAATGCCATCAAAGATCAAGTGCAACAACTTGAATCATGGGCTATGACCCACTTGACATGGTGAGCTTGATTCTCGTGGAAAGACATCCACCATTATAAGGTTCTCCAATTAAAAGATGTTGATCGAAGTTCAACCTCTAACATTTTCTTGTGTTTACCCCGAGAGATTCTTGAAAACATTGTATACATATATCATACATATCATTGCATAACAAGTCTCCCAATACAGGTCTCTCATGCCCTCGCTGTTTATTTCAGCAATCGCTTCCCAACGAGACAACCAAGATCTCCGGGCTCAAAACGCCCAACTTCAGGAAATGTTCTTGAACCTATCCCAGGGGCAAGAAGAGATAAAAGCTCTCCTCACAAGGGGCATGGTCCTAGGGAATCCAGGAGGCATTAGGAATGATCAGTTGGAAGGGCTACAAATCGAGTTGGCAACAATGAAGATCCAGGTGATGGGACAGCTGGTGGGCTAGATGGCTCTCATCCAAGACTTAGCTCAAAGACAAGAGGAGCTCAGGGTTCTCGTCAACCAACTGCTTCGGGACAACCAGGTAGAACAAACACCTAGGATTGAGGATCCAATCATCGTTCTACCTCCTTTGAGACAGGAAGACAGGGGAAAATCTCCTCAACTTGCTTCAGGGTCACAAGCCCATCAACAACCTCGTCAACGCTAACGGGGTAATCAGCGTAAGAAAAATACGTCTGGAAGACAGTTCACTGAGACTGACATACCATCATCTCTAATACTGGAACGCCTGTTGGAAGTCAATCTGACTGCTTTAAGGGATCCTATCCAGAATCCCAACACCTCTGCTCCTAGCTATCATCCTGACGCATTTTGTGTATACCACTCCTATAGTCCGGGACATGACACCGACGACTGTTGGGCCTTGAAGAACAAGATCCAAGACTTGATTGACAATGGGGTGCTGAAATTCATGCTAGATGGCAAGATGAAAATCTTCCGTTAAGGGTTTCTCCACTTGAAATGATAAAGCTCGAACTGAGAGACTTTTGTTTCATTTGAATTTTCAAGTTGTAATCTCTTTGTTATTCAAACAGTTATCTTTTAATGTCAAACTCTGTTTCATTAATGCATTGCATATGATTGTCTTGAATTCATCCATTCGTTTTCACTATTCTTGAACTATGCTTTCTACTTTCTTTATGACATTTAACTCTTGAAAAAGCTACAAGCCTTTAGAGGGAGGATGACGAAACAATGCCATAATCTCATACAGTATGCTTTTGAACAGACCTTGCTGATGATGTACATGCATTTCTTTCAAATCCTAAACACTGGAGTTATAAGGAAGATAATCCCTAGTCAACCTTTTCGAGCCAAAGAAGTAGGAGTTTTCTATTCTAAACAAATTGAAACCTTTGATTTAAACCTGGGGCAGGGTAGTCTCTCAGTTAATTAAAAAAAAAAAGATGCAGATTGAAGTCGCAAACTCTCAGTTCGTAATACAAACGAACGACATCAAAAAAGAAAAGAATTCCTTTGGAATCAAAAAGACAGTGATGGTTCCCTATCACATAGGCAGTCAATCTCTCAAAAGAAAAAAGCCCACTGAGCCAAAACCTATAAAGGAGGCTTAAGAAATCTAGGGCATCCCGCTGACTGTAATCTCGAAAACAAGAACAGTCAGGCAAAAGTTAGGGATAATAAATCAAAAGAACGAGGTCATTACAAATCCTCAACAACATGAAAAATGTTGCAAAAAAAAAGAGACGATGATTGCCTTCCATAAAATTCAACTGGTGTGAACCATCACCAAAAAGTCGTTCCAAATTCGAATGGAGTTCGACGTACAATTAACTGAGTTTAGGATTGAAGAACATCACGAAGAGCGGGTGGGTACAAATATACTTTGAGCCTTTATCCTTTGTTTCTTAAACCGTGAACCAAGCCACGTTACAACCCTTCAAAAGTCCTAATTGAAGCATGGGTTAGTTCGAAAGCATACTGTTACAAAAGGTATCCTGACTCCTGTAAGGCTTTGCCCTAAATCTTGTGTTGAATTTGTCTTATAAAAAGTTTACTTGCTAAAAATGCATTTTTTTCAAAACTTTGAGACAGACATAAACTTTACATTACTTGAATATCACTGTTTGCATTTGGCTATTTGTTTGACAGCGGAGAAATTCACACAATGAATATCCGATGAACGAAAGCTCTCTCAGTGATTGAAATCACTTCAAGTGGGATGACACTCCCGTTGTAAAAATCTCCTATCAACAAGGGGGCATGACATGTCACTATCCATAATACCTGGGGCAGTCCAGTCAAGGTTTCAACAGATCTTTCAAAGTTCAGTTAACCTGGGGCAGTCCAGTCAAGATTTCAGCAGATCTTTCAAAGTTCAGTTAACCTGAGGCAGTCCAGTCAAGATTTCAACAAATCTCTGAATTACAGATTAACCTGGGCAAGTCTCTGTCACCATCACTTGGGGCATTCGAATGTCAATCTCAAGAGCGTTCAAAATTTCCTTCATCACCTGCTGGAAGTTGCGGTCATTATCAAAAATTCCTTCATCACCTGTTCAAATTCAAGGACGTTCAAAATTTCCTTCATCACCTGCTGGAAGTTGCAACCACCAACAGAATAACGGACTATTGAAGCTCCAAAAAATATGTTTCTCTCAAGAATGAAGACTCTCATCCTTAAAACCTCAAAAGATTGGTATACTCCCAGTTTCTGACCGTTAACAGAATGAAGATTCTCATCACCTCAGAAGATTGGTATACTCCCAATTTCTGACCCTTAACAGAATGAAGACTCTCATCCTTAAAACCTCAGAAGATTGGTATACTCCCAGTTTCTGACCGTTAACAGAATGAAGATTCTCATCACCTCAGAAGATTGGTATACTCCCAATTTCTGACCCTTAACAGAATGAAGACTCTCATCCTTAAAACCTCAGAAGATTGGTATACTCCCAGTTTCTGACCGTTAACAGAATGAAGATTCTCATCACCTCAGAAGATTGGTATACTCCCAATTTCTGACTGTTAACAGAATGAAGACTCTCATCCTTAAAACCTCAGAAGATTGGTATACTCCCAGTTTCTGACCATTAACAGAATGAAGATTCTCATCACCTCAGAAGATTGGTATACTCCCAATTTTTGACTGTTAACAGAATGAAGACTCTCATCCTTAAAACCTCAGAAGATTGGTATACTCCCAGTTTCTGACCGTTAACAGAATGAAGATTCTCATCACCTCAGAAGATTGGTATACTCCCAATTTCTGACTGTTAACAGAATGAAGACTCTCATCCTTAAAACCTCAGAAGATTGGTATACTCCCAATTTCTGACCGTTAACAGAATGAAGATTCTCATCACCGCAGAAGATTGGTATACTCCCAATTTTTGACCCTTAACAGAATGAAGATTCTCATCACCTCAGAAGATTAGTATACTCCCAGTTTCTGACCGTTAACAGAATGAAGATTCTCATCCTTGAAACCTCAGAAGATTGGTATACTCCCAATTTCTGACCCTTAACAAAATGAAGACTCTCATCCTTGAAACCCCAGTAGATTGGCATACACCCAAGCTCCTGATATCCCCAACAGAATGAAGATTCTCATTCTCAAAGTGGCAGACAACCTGAATTCCTAAATTCCCCAAGCAGAATGAAGACTCTCATTCTCAATCCCTCACAGGATATTCAGATATTCCCCGGTGAAGATCTCCTCAAGACAGGAATCCCCAGTAGATTGGCATACAACCCAAGCTCATGATTCCCCAACAGTGGTCCCAGGACTTCTCATTTTCGACGATCAAAGGATTTTCAATCCCCTACAGCAGTCAAGGATTTACTTTCTCCAACAGTAGTCAAAGATTTCATTATCCAGGATTTGTCTTCCTCAGCCAGACAGCTACTCAGCTTACATGCGCATCCATCACATTCATATCATAAACATTGATGAAGTACAATTCATTGCATCATACATTTCATGCAACATAACTTTATGTTTAGCTAACATTTTGTCCTTTTCAGGATAAGAATAAAAGGTTATCCTTCTCAATTCAGATGCAGTTTTACACAGACTCATCATCAGGCAACCCTACACCGGTTCCTTCTCAAATCCAGATGCAGTTTTACACAGACTCATCATCAGGCAACCCTACACCGGTTCCTTCTCAAATCCAGATGCAGTTTTACACGGACTCATCATCAGAAAACCCTACACAGGTTCCTTCTTTCAACTTACCAAATTACAGTTCAACAAACATTCTTGGATGGCATCTACAAGCCCATCTCCAACAAAATACAATCACCTTCAGATGGCATCTCTAAGCCCATCCTCCTACCAACAATTTCCAGATGGCATCTCTAAGCCCATCCCCCGACAAGATTTTGTCACATCTCCAGATGGCATCTCTAAGCCCATCCCCCGACAAGATTCTGTCACATCTCCAGATGGCATCTCTAAGCCCATCCCCCGACAAGATTCTGTCACATCTCCAGATGGCATCTCTAAGCCCATCCCCCGACGAGATTCTGTCACATCTCCAAATGGCATCTTTAAGCCCATTCCCTCAAACTACACTTTGACGAGTGCAAATTTTTTTGGGCACTCTAGTGTCCAATCTCCTTTTACCCTCGAGTCGCGAAAGGCAAACCTGCCAATCTAACTCTTCAGGTTCAAGAAGATTGAACAGGGGCAACTGTTGTACCCCAAAATTTTCCCTCTCTCTTTTCCACAAGAAATCACAGCTTCAGACTTTTCCTGATTTTTCAGTTTGGCTTAAGAATCGGTCAAACAGACTTTTCTCATCAGTCAGACAAAATTAGGGTTTTTCATTGACTTTTCTTATCAGTCAAACAAAATTAGGGTTTCTATTGACTTGGTTGAGTTTGGCTCAGGGTTTGATCGAATAGACGCTTCTTTAACAGTAAATCCCAAATTAGGGTTTGCACGCGCATTCTCTGAAGGAATTAATTCTACAGTTCTTTTCAATTGACTGTCACACTGCTTTGACGCCTGTTCAAGATTTCAGTTTGTTTATCAAAACCTGAACCTCTGGGATAGCAGCTGAGGCTTCTGATTGAAAATTTGCAGTTTTAGTTTAATCAAATGAAGTGAAAGGCGTATGGATGTTTGTTTGTTTGACTGTGCATTGCTATTGGTTATTTGGAACGCCGGGCTTATTGTTGGTTAATACAAGGATAGAAGAATGCGACGTTTGTTGATTATTTATAATTTCTAAGTTAAGATTATTGGGATAATTTCCAATTATTATGACTCAAGAAATATAAATAATTAAATAAGTAATTGCAGAAGAATTAAAAGAGATATCTGACAAAAAAGATTTTTATTCATTTTCAATTGTTTGTTACAAATATTATTTGAATACTGTAAATTTATTTACAGTTGTTTACAATAATGTTGTTACAATGATTAAAAATAAATTAAAACTATATCCTAAATCTCTGAAGTCTTCATCTTCTACTGTTGCGTCCTTCGCTCAACTGATATTTACCTACAAAAAGAGAGGAAAGAAGTCAACACAGATGAATTAAAAAAAGGCATTTTTCAGACAGTTAATCAAAAACTCATCATTAAAGATGTTGGCCGGAATCAGTTTGTTCGTCCTCTCTACAAATCGCAAGAAGATGTCTCTTCTTGGTTCACAAAGAGGGAAAGAAAAATCATTTTGCAAACACACAAATCATTTAAACAAAATGCACAAAGCTGCATAAATCCAAATTGTCAAAAAGGCACTTCAAACTGTCAAAGAAACTAAACCAAATTGCATTGTCAAACTGAAAATGCCAAACTAAGTCACAAGTGCAAAACTGTCAAAAGTTGTCAAAGAAGATACCAAAAGATATCAAAAGTTGTCAAAAACTGTCAAAGAGGCTAACAAACTAGCAATGCAAAAAATCTGGAAAAGAAGAAAGTACAAGAGGCAGAGCAAAGCTAACATTGCAAGCATATATTTCAAATCTTCATCATTTTCCAGCCAAACATCTTTTCAGAAAGGTACTTCTAAAGCATTAAAATATGCTTTTCTGAAGAGAGAGAAAAGAGAGAGAGAAGTAGAGGCTTATAGTTTTTCAGGCAGGCTTATAGATAAATATAACAGAATCAACACTGTTAAAAGAGGGGGCAGAACACACATAAAAAAAACATAACACAAAATTGTAAACAGAACACAAGCCTTGAAGAAGCCAGCACAGCCTTAACCTGCCTCAAGCCCGTCAAACACAACTCAAACATATAGCCTAAAAACCTGCCTCAAGCCTGTAATCAAAGCCAAAGTTACCAAACTTCAAACCTGTGTTAAGAACATAAACAAGCCTGCATACAAGCACAAGCTTGCATAACACCTCAAGCACAGCCTAGCCTGCTTTCAAACCTGTTATAGAGGCAAGCATTCAAGCCAAAGCCTCAAACATGTTACAGAAACAACTTACAAAATCAAGCAAGCCTGTTACCAGCAAACCCTTCAAGCTAGCAGACTTTCAAACCTCCTAACCTCCTAAAAACCTGTCAAAACGCACAAGCTGCCTTCAAGCAAAAAACCACAAAACTGTTACAGAAGCTTGCTTGCTAAAAACCTGCTTCAAGCAAGCCTGTAATCCAAACAAACTTCAAACCTGTGTTAACAAGATAAGCAAGCCTGCACTAAACTACCTTAAGCCTGTCAAAACATGTTTCACTACCAAACCAACAAAACTCCAACAAATCAAAACACCAACAAAATGCCTCAGAACTAGGTTCATCATAGGCAAAGCCAACCAAGCCCAAAAGAGAGAAAGAGAATCAGAAGTAAGCAGACAAATCTCAGAACTAGGTTCATCATAGAATCAACACATCCAAACATCCAAACCACAATGACAGGCGCCTCAGAACTGGGTTCATCATAGGCAATCCAAAACTCAGCACCAAACATCATCAAATACATATCAAAAACATCTCAGAAGCCAACATCATTGAGAATCAAAATCCAAAGAGAAGAAGATTGTAAAAAATCCACAAAGACATTCTCAGAATAAGGCAATAACAACATTCAAATATTCAACAAGGCAAGCAATCAGAAGAAGAAAAGAACATTCCAGAAGCGTTGTTTTCAGAAGAGAACATCATCATAAAACAAAGCAAGATACAAGTACCAGCAAGCACATCACCGCGTCCCTCCGCCTTTGGCCACTCCTCCGTCTCCCCTCCAACAAAGGTAGTATTTTTCCCCTTCCTTTTTACACCTCACAGAAACAAATAATACAAAAGATCAGAATATGTAAAAACATGCATGAATCCAGAACCCTAAAATGCGATAAACTGAGAAATCGTTACCTTTTATCACCGCCTGGGTACGACCATGGAGGGAGGAGAGTGGAGATGGCGCCTGGTAGCCTGAGGCGAGGAGAAGCGAGCATCAGAAGCCACGGTGGAAAAGGATGAAGAGGCGTTGAGGAAGATGAGAAGCGGCGCCGTTCGTTCAAGCACAAACCCTTTTCTGATCAAACGAATACAAACCCTAACAAATTCATTGTCAAAATGCGTTTTGGGCCCGCTCCCCACAAAACCACACTAAGCCCAACAATCCTGGCACCTTACCCCCCCCCCCCCCCTTTTGTTCTCTTTTTTATTCTTTTTGGGCCAAGAAACATTCAAGCCCATATAACTCTTTTTTTATATTTTTTAAAACCAACACCTTTTTTATTATTATCACTTAATTCTTATTTTTTTTATAACTTAATTCTTTCTTTTTTGTTGTTAAATAATATGTTAATTTTTCATGTAAAAATGTTACTAATACTTTTTATTACACTTAAAATATGTAAATATTAGATTTGTTAAATAATACATTTTTAAAACTTTTGTTTAGTTAAACTTTTTATATAAGCTTTTTAAAACATTAACTAAAATACCTAAATGATAGTTTTCTTTAACTTAAACATTTTTCTTTTCTTTATATATAATTAACAAAAAAAAACACCAAAATAATAATATAACACTTAATACATTAGGTTAACATTTTTATCATGTATAAATAATCATATGCATGTCACAATACTTTTGATTCTCTTTTATCCTTACATTTTGTTATATTGTTACATTGAGAATGTGATGGTTCGATTTGGTTGTAAATAATATTTGGACACTACTATTCTGATGAGACTCATCCCCATTTGTAAACATTTGTACCCCCATCCCCGGATACTTATTTATAATAGCTTAGACTTTAAATTCCCGCAATTTATCGCTTTCTATATATTGTATAGTAATTAGGGTTTGTATGCAAAATCAATCAACAAATAGCTTGACCTAATTCAAGATAAACATGTATGAAAAACAATCACAATGCACACTTGCACCTCTAGGGTAATCCCGCTTGTTGCCTTCCAAAATGGGCCATGTTTGCATGTCAAGTACTTTGGCAAAACAAAACAAAACAAAAACAAACAAAATGATCATAGTCCCTCGATGACGCTATCTAGTTGCCTAAACAAAAATGATCATAGTCCCTCAAGAAAATTGCCAAAATACTTGACACTATTGCATCCATGGTCTAAACGATGACTCGCGCTTGTCCCGTTAACATCCTAACACAAGGTTGTTCACCAAATACAATGGTGAAACAACACTGTTAAAAGGGTTAAAACATGAGAAAGATCTTTGAGAAATTTAGGGTAGACAAACTCTTAGTTACTTGATCAAACTTGCAAAACACACTTGCCATTTTTCAAACACACATCTCCACACAATTTCAAAACAAACTTTCAAAAACATTGAAACATCTTTTCAAAAAGACAAACACCTTTGTAAAACATTCAAGTAAAGAATTGTTACAATGGTTGCCTAGACAATGCATCTTTTTCAAAACATTTTCAAAACCACATACACAAACACCCTTTCAAACAATTGAAAATCAAGGCAAGTGATCTAAAATAAGTAACTAAGAGCCCATGGATAACCATGGATGAAAAGGGTGCTAGCACCTTCCCTTTTCATAATCTACCCCACGAACCCACGAAAACATCTCAAAGGTCTTTCCGGTGCTTTTTGACCTTTCCTTAGGATAAAATAAAAAGTCGGTGGCGACTCTTGCTAAACCGAACAAGTGCGAATACAAACGCAAAACCTCAAGTCAGTTCTCCCACCGTATCACACCAAGGTTCCAAGAAAAAGTACTCATAACCAAGTGATGAAGACTCTGAAGACGCAGTTCTGAAGACTCTGAAGACTTGAAGTTCCAATGACCTTGTGTTATGTTCTCTCTTATAAACTCATACTCGCAGAAGCCTCTGAAGTACAGAAGGAAAGAAGATAATGTTAACATGGTACAAATAGTACATGATACAATCAACGTTTCATTCCACTACAATGAAAGTACGGACACATTGCACGATCTTGTCCCCCACGTTATTGTTCAAGCTGCCAATGTTTCTAGAAATCCCAAGAGTACCCCTCAACGGATATATTATTTTATTGGATATATAAAGGCTTGAAGACTAAGAGAGAAATTTGCCATTCAATGAAATATTCATGCACAAATGTTGTTCATAGCTTTCATATTCTTAAGTCATTGTTCTTAAAATAGTTTACATATTCAGCTTGTGTAGAAGCAATATTCTTGTAAACAAAACTTGTATTCAAATGATTATTTGATTTTCCTTAAGGGACCGGGTAGGTATGTATCCTTAAGAAGTCTAGGACTTGCGAGTTTTAGAGGTTGTTAGTCATTTGCGGGTAGCTTGTGCAAATTGTAATCAGTTTGGTTATAGTGAATTAAGTCCTTTATTGAGTGAGGCGAAATTACCTTGGCAGGTGGACTAGACTAGCTTGATAATTTCAAGTGAACTAGTATAAAAATACATTATTCTTTACTTCCTGTTCTTACTTATTGTTATTATCAAGAGTGAAGGAAAAAGGATTTTAACTTAAAGGGGAATATTTTTAAAGAAAATTTTTTGTTTTAAAAACCCAATTCAAACCCCCCATTTCTTGTGTTTTTCACACCTTCAATTGGCATCAGAGCTCCGGTTCTTAGGAGATAAAAAGTTTGAATTTTTATCAACACTTAGCAGTGTCCAGTACCTATCCAGTGTGTGTGAAAAACCAATGGCTACACCTACTTCCAATGTTGATAATAGGGATAATGATAGAGATCACTATAGTTTAAAACCTCCTATGTTTGATGGGGAGAAATTTGACTATTGGAAGGATAGAATAGAAAGTTACTTTCTAGCATATGATTTGGATCTATGGGACTTGCTAGTTTATGGCTACACTCACCTAGTAGATGATAAAGGTCATAAGATTGCAATAAGTGCAATGACGGAAGCATAGAAGAAAGTATGCATAAATCACTACAAAGCAAGAACCATTCTTCTAAGTGTTATTTCATATAATGAATATGAGAAAATCACATATAGAGAGACTGTAAAGTCCATCTTTGGTTCTCTTTAAATGACGCATGAAAGTAATGCACAAGTAAAGGAAACAAAGGCTATGGCCTTAATTCAATAGTATGAAGCCTTTAAGATGGAAAACGACGAATTTGTGGAAACGATGTTTTCAAGATTTCAAACTATTGTGGCAGGACTTAAGGTTCTGAATAAAGGTTACTCAACTGCAGATCACGTTAAAAATATTATCAGAAGTCTGACTATTAAATGGAGACCAATGGTAACTGCTTTAAAATTGGCAAAGTATCTGGACAACACCTCTCTTGAGGAGCTCATTTTCTATTTAAGAAGTCATGAAATAGAGCTAGAACAAGTTGAACCTCAAAAGAGGGTAAAATCAGTTGCTCTAAAGTCTACTTCTAGGAAAACCAAGGCTTGCCAAGCTAAGGAAGAATCTGAAGAAGATTCAGATGATGATGATGAACTCTCTCTGATATCCAGAAGAATAAGTCAAATCTGGAAGCACATACAAAGTAAGTTCAGAGGTCAATGAAGGACATATGGAAGAGGTGAATCCATTTTTGGTCAGAGGAATGCTTCTAGAAAAGAAGTTACTTTCTTTGAATGCAAAGAGCCTGGACATTAGAAAAATGATCGTCCAAAGCTTAAGAAAGACAAGAAGCCTGAGAAGGCTTACAAAGCTAATAAGGGTCTCATGGAAATATGGGATGATTCAGAATCTGAAGATGAAGATTATGATGAAGAGCATGCAAACATGGCATTTGTGGCCAAGACCAACAAGGGAGAAGCGGCATCAGAAGACGAACTGACACTTAACTATGAGTCAGACTCTGATAACGACAAAAAGGTACTTTCTTCCTTATCTCGTTCTGAACTTAAGATTGGTTTATCTAAATTAATAAAAAGGTATCAATCTCTTCTAAGTAAACACAAAATCTTGAAAAAGAGTTTTGTAGCTACTTCTGAGAATACTACTATAGATTAACAAAATATTTATGACTTAAATGAAAAACTATTTGTTTTAGGAAAATCAAACATCTCTCTGAAAAGTAAAGTGTCTAGATTAGAAGAAGAGATTTCTCTAACACATTTGTTACTGATGAAGAAATCAGATATGACAGAGCTTTTCAACACTTCCTTGCTAAAAGCATAGATAGAAGCAAAAAGGCTTTAATGATCTATGGTGTTAGTAGAAATAGAAGCAGAGGATTAGCATATTCAAGACCATCAAATAAAATTGATGAGACTCTAAATGCAAACCAAAACCTCTTTTTGAACATTTCGTGCTTGCTGGCACAAATTTGAAATGTCTAGAACAAGAAGGTTCTGATACTACTATAGCACAAACACAGACATAGAAGGAAACTTCTAAACCAAAGTATCATGCACAAATTTCACATGATTATCCCGTTGCACAAAAGTCCAAATGTGTCAGAACCTCTAGAAATTTTAACAAAAGAGGACCAATAAGTGGGTACCTATGTATCAGATAATCTACATTACAGATTTCCTTGATAGCTCCACTGAAACACCAGTCATGGTACCTGGACAGTGGATGCTCGTGACACATGACGGGCGAAAGGCATATGTTCCAAGATTTGGAACTTAAGTCAGGAGGCGTTGTTGGGTTCAGAGGCAATCATAATGGAAAGATCATCGGCTCTGGAATGATTAATTATGGTAAATTCCCTTCTATTAACAATTTTCTTTTAGTCGAGCGTCTGGTGCATAACTTATTGTCAATCAGTCAACTTAGTGACAATGGTTATAACTTCATTTTTAATCAAACATCCTGTAAAGCTATTAGTCAGAAGGATGGCTCAGTTCTGTTTAATTGCAAGAGGAAGAATAATATTTAAAAAATAAGATTATCATATTTGAAAAATAAAAATGTAAAATATCTTCTGACTATTCAAGAAGAGCAATGGGCATGACATCAACGTCTGGGTCATGTTAGCTTGAGAAAGATTTCTCAACTAAATAAACTTGGATTAGTCAGAGGCTTGCCCAATCTGAAGTATACTTCAAAAGCCCTTTGTGAAGCTTTTATAAAAGGGAAATTCTCAAAAACCTCTTTCAAAGCTAAAAAGATTGTTTCTACTTCTAGGCCATTAAAACTTCTTCACATTGACTTATTTGGACCAGTGAAAATTGCTTCTGTCAATGGTAAGAAATATGGACTTGTCATTGTTGATGATTATAGAAGATGGACATGGGTAAAATTCTTGAAACACAAGGATGAGTCATACTCTGTATTTTCTTACTTCTGTTCCCAAGTGCAAAATGAAAAAGATTGCAAAATAGTCATAGTTCGAAGTGATCATGGAAGAGAATTTGAAAATAAATATTTTGAAAAATGTTTTGATTCAAATGGCATAGTACATGATTTTTCTTGTCCTGGAAGTCCACAACAAAATGGGGTTGTAGAAAGGAAAAATAGAATGCAAGAAATGGCTTGCACCATGATTCAAGAAACTCAGATGGCTAAGCACTTCTAGGCAGAAGCAATGAATACATCATGTTATATTCAAAATAGAATCTCCATAAGACCTATTTTGAGTAAGAATCCTTATGAATTATGGAATAATAGAAAGCCTAACATTTCCTATTTCCATCCATTTGGATGTACTTGTTATATGTTAAACACTAAAGAGAATATGGGTAAGTTTGATTCCAAGGCACATAAGTGTCTGCTATTAGGATACTCTAAATGCTCTAAAGGCTTCAAAATTTATAACACATAATCAAGAATTATAGAGGAATCAACCCATGTCAGATTTGATGATAAGCTTGACTATGAAAAGTCAAAGTTGTGTGAAAAGCTTGCAGATATAACCATAACGTTCGCTGAACCAAAGAAGGAGATTTAAGAAGATAACGAATCAGAAGCTCCTTCTTCTGATACTGTTGATAGTTCTTCTAATCAACATCAACCAAGGAAGAACAAAATCACATCCTCTCATCCTGAAGACCTTATCCTTGGAAGTAAAGATGCTCCAGTCAGAACAAGATCAACTCTCAAACCTTCTGATGAAGTGTTTTTGGGATTAGTTTATTTAATAAAACCTTCATCTATTGAAGAATCCCTTCTAGATAAAGATTGGATTCTGGCTATGGAGGAAGAATTGAACCAATTCTCAAAGAACGATGTATGGGATCTTGTTCAGAAATCTAAAGGTGTTCATGTCATTGGAACCAGATGGCTGTTTAGAAACAAGATCAATGAGAGGGTGAAGTTGTGAGAAACAAAGCACGACTGGTTGCACAAGGTTATAATCAATAAGAAATTATAGACTATACATAAACCTTTGAACCAGTCACCAAGTTAGAAGTTATTCGATTGGTAGTTTCTTTTTCTGTCAATCATAGCATTATCCTTTATCAGATGGATGTTAATAGTGCATTTCTGAATGGTTATATTTCAGAAGAAGTGTATATCAAACAACTTCATGGCTTTGAAAACTCTGAGAAATGAGACATTGTTTTTAAACTAAAGAAATCTCTTTATGGCTTGAAACAAGCTCCCAGAGCTTGGTAAGACAAATTGAGTAATTTTCTTCTAGAAAATAAATTTACCAGAGGAAAGGTTGACACCATACTCTTCTGCAAAAATTTAAAAAATGATATTCTAATTGTTCAAATTTATGTTGATGATATTATTTTTGGTTCTGCTAATCCATCCCTCTATGAGGAATTCTCTAAGCTAATGCAGGCTGAGTTTGAAATGAGCATGATGGGAGAACTGAAGTTCTTTCTGGGAATCTGGATTGAGCAAAAATCAAAGGCTACTTACATACATCAAAGTAAGTACACCAAAGAACTTATGAAGAAATTTAACATGACAGACTTCACTGTAGCAAAGACTCCAATGCATCCAACGTGTATTTTGGAGAAATAAGAGGTAAGTGGAAAGGTTCGTTAGAAGCTCTATCATGGTATGGTAGGCTCTCTTATATATCTGACTACATCTAGATCTGATATATTATTCAATGTTTATCTTTGCGCTAGATTCCAATCTGATCCTAGGGAATCTCATTTAATTGTTGTTAATAGAATTCTAAGGTATCTAAAAGGAACCTCTAATATTGGCTTGATGTATGAGAAAATATCAGAGTATTCTCTTTATGGTTTATGTGATGCAGACTACGCTAGAGATCGACTAGAGAGTAAGAGTACTTCTGAAAACTGTTAATTTCTAGGCAAGAATCTGATCTCATGGTCAAGTAAGAGACAATCAACAATTGCTCTTTCAACAGCAGAAGCAGAGTACATTTCAGCAACACCATATAGTACTCAGATGTTATGGATGAAGAATTAGGTAGAAGATTATCAGATTTATGGGAGTAACATTACCGTCTTCTGTGACAATACATCTGTTATTTTCTTAAGTAAAAATCCTGTCCTAAACTCTAGGGCTAAACACATAGAAATCAAACATCATTTTATTAGAGACTATGTTCAGAAAGGGATCATATCTTTGAAATTCATAGATACAGACCATCAGTGGACTGATATTTTTACAAAACCCTTAGCTGAAGATAGATTTATGTTTATTCTAAAGAATCTGAAAATGGGTCTATATCCAGAGTAAGATGTCATTAGAATCAAACGTGTTTTAGTTGTAGTCTAGAGGGATAAAATTCTGACTTAAACAAAAGACTTCTAATTTGTTTTATCTCACTCGTCAAAAGATGTTTAAGTCAGAAATGTTCCTGATCAGATGGATATCTTCGTGGTTTTCCAGATGCTGAGAATATCAAACATATTACCTAAATAAAACTTAGTGTCTATCACACTCTACCTAGGTCATGCACAAGCAGTTATTTTTTAAATTGATTAATCATGATTACATTTATTTAACTATTCCTTTTCACCGTGTCTTGGAAACAGTCGTTTCATGTCATACCCATATGCCTTTGTCTGGTATTCCCTGTCATGCTCTAATTAAATGTTTTCGTGTTCTCTCATCTTATTGTTTGATCTACTTCTCATTTCATTTCCTTCTTTTAGTAGTCTATGACGTCATTTGAGTGTTTCAATCGTCTTACCTCGTGAACTGCTTGACTGACTATTTATATCTCCTCTCATCTATAGTCATTCATCAAGTCCTAATCCTTGTATCATCTTCTATTATCTCTTCTCTTCAAGCTTGTCTGCACATCATGGCTATTAGAACCTTTCAAGGAGATGAAAATCTTCTCGAGGTAATCAAAGAGAAAAAACCTAATTATGTGTCCAATGATGGTTTCATCAACGAGTTTATTAAAAATCAAGGATGGTTTAGGTATGCAACAAAGTTGAGAGGTCTTATTTATCCTAACCTCTTAAAGAACTTCTGGCTTCATGTTTCTGTTAGTCCTGATGAAAATGCCAATCATTCTTACATCTTTGGCGTTCTGATTACCATCACTCGCTCCTCCATTGATGACGCCATCCAGAGTCCACCTTTACCGAACTCTTGCATGAATGTTGACATATTTCCAAATGCTACTAAACTCTTTATTTAGATATGAGCCCCTTAATTCAGATCATTTGAAACCACCTGCAAAAATCTGGTTTCAGTTCTTGTGGAAAAATCTTCATCCCAGAGGAGAAGATCTTGATAAAGTTTTTCCTAGGGATATGTTTCTTCTTTATTTCCTTCACAAGAGTATTACAATTCATATTTCGGAAATAATATTCAATCAAATGAAGCTATCAATCCTAACATCCAGGAAAACTCAAAAATCATTCATTTCGTATGGACGTGTATTATCTGAAATGTTTGAGTTAGCAGGTATAATTGAAACTTTTCAAAGAAATCTGTTCATCAGAGGAAATTCTCTATTTGATGAGAGTTGTGATGTGTTTGAAGTTTAGATAGCTTTCCCTGTCTATTTTAACTCCATTGTTTCTCCTTCTGTTGTAATCTCCTTCGAATATCAATGAAACTTCTTATCTTTTCTTGTTATTTCTTCTGGTTTTTATGTTTTTCACACGTAATTACCTTTTTGACTATGACAAAAAGGGGGAGTAATTAAATGAACTTAATTTTGATTTAAATAATCAAGTTTTGGTAAATGTTCTCTGAAAAGAGCTGCTTACATTCTAACCTAGCTAAACTTCTGTTTCTGTTAGAATTGTTTTTCTTTTTCAGGAAATGAGAACTCTAATTAAAGAAGAACAAAAAATACTATGCAAGGATTATGTCTAACCTATTGACTTCAGACTCTGAAGATGTTTTTAAATTCATAATCAGACTCCAAGAAGTGAAATCTGGAATCAGACGCCAAGAAATGAGAATCTGGAAGTTATCTTAGTGACATTAAAGTTTCAAAGATTTCATTTGATTTCATTCTCATTGGCATCTAAAGTCAAGATTCAATAAGCAAAAGTTCTAAGAAATCAATATCGCAATTGTTCTATTGGCACCAAGATCTCAATTTTTCCATTGGCATCCAGAGTCAAGACTCTCAAGATATCGATATCTGATCTATTAGAACCAATGGAGTTTTACTCAAATGATTCAAAGTTAGGATATTCAATCTTCATCAAGTCATTGACTCAGGGGAGGGGGGTATCATAAAAAGGATAAGTATTCCTTACCTTTCTATTTTCACTTTTTCTGATTATATGAACAAAATTGTGTCATCAAAATACATAGTTTTATCATCATCAAAAATGGGGAGATTGTAAGAACAGGACTTGGTTCAGCAATATTATCTCTGATTTTTTATGATAACAAATGAGTATGTTTGTATGAACAATTTTGATACTCTAATGTTTGTTATTGTTGAATACTTAACAAACAGGTTCTACTTCTGATGGATGGCGTGGCTAAGACACTAGAAGAGAATTAGTTTTGCTTCTGCACTACACAAGCTTTGTTGAACAGTAGCAAGACACTTATACGGCTCTGAAGTGTAATTTGTTATGTATGTATAAAGAAACCGGTCAGAAGATCTTAAGACAAAAGTTACTACTTAAGTCCAGATGGTGAAGACTTATGTTTCTGAAGACAACGGGTTCTAAAGAAACAGTCAGAAGATCTGAAGACAAAAGTTTATACTCAAGCCCAGATGCTAAAGACTCAAGTTTATAAAGACCCAAGGTTCTAAAGATAAGGGTTCTAAAGACCAAGTGCTGAATACTTTAAAGACATAAGTTCTAAAGATTCTAAAGACTTGAAGTTCTAAAGACCCAAGGTTCCAAGAAAAGATTCTCACAACCAAGTGTTAAAGACTTTGAAGACGCAGTTATGAAGACTTTGAAGACTTGAAGTTCTAATAACCTTGTGTTATGTTATCGCTTCTAAACTCATGCTCGCAGAAGCCTCTGAAGTGCAGAAGGAAAGAAGATAGAGTTAACATGGTACAAATAGCACATGGTACAATCAACGTTTCATTCCACTGCCATGAAATGATGGATGCATTTCATGATCTTGTCCCCCATGTTACTGCTCAAGTTGCCAATGTTTCTAGAAATCCCAAGAGTACCCCTCAACAGATATATTATTTTATTGGCTCTACAAAGGCTTGAAGACTAAGAGAGAAAGTTGTCAATAAAAGAAATATTCACGCACAAATGTTGTTCATAGCTTTCATATTATTAAGTCATTATTCTTAAAATAGTTTACATATTCAGCTTGTGTAGAAGCAATATTCTTGTAAACAAAACTTGTATTCAAACGGTTGTTTGATTTTCCTTAAGGGACCGGGTAGGTCTGTATCCTTAAGAAGTCTAGGACTTACGAGTTTTAGAGGTTGTTAGTCACTTACGGGTAGCTTGTGCATTGTAATAATCAGGTTGATTATTGTTTAATATTCCTTAAGGGATCGGGTAGGTTTGTATCCTCAAGAAGTCTAGGACTTGCGAGTCTTAGAGGTTGTTAGTCACTTGCGGGTAGTGTGATCGGTGGAAATAGAACTGACTGTTTTTTAGCTGGTTTCGTGAAATGTCGCGGTAAGCAAGAGTCGCCACCGTCTTTTATGTTCTCCAACATGGAAAGGACAAAAGCACAGCAAAATTCCTTCTTTGAGAATGTTTATCGGTTCGGGAGGTAGATTTATAGAAAGGGAAGGTGTTAGCACCCTTTCTATCCGTGGTTATCCACGGGCTCTTAGGTACTTGCTCTTATGTTTTCAAAATTTGTTTGCTTTTCAAGTGTGTGTGGATTTTGAAAAAGTTTCGTTTGAAAAATTTCTAAGTAACTCTTGTATCTGTCCTCAAGAGTGTATGAAAAATTTGTTTGAAAACCTTTTGAAAGTGTGAGGTGTGAAAAGATGTTTTTGTTTGTTTGAAATAGCAAGTACCCATGAGAATCTACCTACCCTAAGGAATTAAGCTGTGTAAGTGCCCTTTAGATAGTGCTATCCCACCATTGAGAGGTAGGTAGCCCCACCGTTGGAGGTGTTCGGGTCAATTCGATTATCGGGACAGTGTGGTCACCGAAGCAACAGTTAGGACACCTTAGAAGTAACCCTAATGTCCTAGATCCTTTTTAATCTGAGGCAACCGTTTTGAGGCAACTGTTTCGAGGCAACTGGATCTTGGACATAAGAGCGACCGCTAAAACGTCCTATACTTGACGACCACATTTCGAAGGCAACGAGTGAGATGTACCCTAGAAGTGGTGTGTGCATTGTGTGTTGTATTCAGTTAACGTTTGTCTTTGTAATTAGTGAGCTACGAGTTGTTTTTATTTACCATACATTCTTTCATGCATTTAACAGTTAGGGGGTGCGGAAAATAAATTGCGGAAACATAAATCCTACGCTATTACAAGGCGCGGGTCTATATATCGCCAAAAAATACAAAGACCCGTTTTTGGTAAATAAGTACGAGAAATAATAAATAAAGCAGCAAAAATCCTAATTACTATTACATCCGGAGGCAGTTACATAATAATCAAAAATAAGGAATTAAAACTAAAATGCGCGCGAAAGAAAGAATCGGGAATGTCTTAAGGGTGTTGACCCTTTTTAGAAAAGAAATTGATTTTTTGTATTTTTGTAATTAAAATGAAATTAAAACTGACTAATGACTAATTAATTAATTTAATTAAAAGAAAATATATTTTTTGTGTTTTTTATGTTTTTTTATGAAATAAAATAAAAAGAAATAAAATTAAAAGTTAATTTTACCTAATTCTAAATCTATTTTAATTATTAAGAAAAGAAGTTAAAATTGCCTAATTAAACTATTTATTTGTTAATATTTTATTTACAAAAATAATATGAGAATAATAATAATAATAATGTTAATTCTATTTTTTTGATTTTTTATGAAAATATGTTAATTAAATTAATAGTTAAAATAAAATAAGGCAAATAATAAAAATGAAAATGAAAAAAATAAAAAGAAAGAAGAGTAAACCCAAGGGGGGTGGTGCTGGAATTTGAGGGTGTTGGATGGAGATTTGAGGCCCATTTGAACAAGGCCTGTTGACTTTCCTTGATTGACTGCAGCACGCTTTGACTGAGCACATGGTATTCATCACCTTTCATCCTTTGGATCTATGATTATGGCCACCTGGCGCTTGGATCTGTGAGGTTTATGGTGTCCAACGCTTGGGAATCTGCACAAGAACATATTGGAAAAAATAACATTGGAATTATGGGGGACCTGGGAATCGAACCCAGGCCCCAGTGGTGAACCAACACATCACCAACCACTCCACCATCCGCGTGTGTTTGTCAATATAATGGATAATCAAAATAATATACAAAAAGCAACAATACACGCTGGAACTAACAAAGACGCGCGCCCTTATTCAAATCAACCAGACATATGTAAACACGTCATCGTCGTCTTCTTCATACCTGCAAAAAAGAAACAATATAGCGGGGTTTTTAACCCCCACTAAACGCAATGACAGAAAATAGCGAATAGAAATAGGGATAACATAAAAAGGGCGCGATAGGTCCATCTTGTTCGTCTCATCATGCTGAGTTTGGCCATGTACATTTGGAGTCCTGATTTTACAGTATAGCAAAAGCCCTAAATAACAAGCTCTGAAAACCTAGAAATTCGTCCATGGTGATTTTCAATTTAAGGCACCATTCTCAAATTAAATCATGTGGAAAGCTTTGTATTGATCCTGTGAGCATAATGCCATCAACAAAAAGTGTTAAAAATGCATAAATGTATGACTGTAATTTTGAGAAAGAATATAAACCGTATGCGTTGTGTGCTTTGATTCTGATGGTGTTAGGGCTCGTTTTTTATAGCAAAAGACTCCTAGAGATTCAGGCAAGCTGTTTGAATCCAAAAGAGGCTTTGAATTGCACTGCAAATAGGTTTTCAGTTTCTCACTTTTCCTTTGAAAATTTGAAATTGCTTTGGCCACCTCTGAGTTTTCTCGGTCGTGTTCTCTATTGCCAAGGCTTGCATATATGGTTTTGAATGAGTATCAATCAGAATAATGGTCATTAAGCCTTTGCAATGAAGTTTTTTGATTTTGTCATGAACACCATTAAACCACTTGCCATATTTGCTTCAATTTTGAATTTCTATGCTTGGAATAGGTCTTGCACGAGTTTGGTAAGTGCTTCATGGTGTATCAAGGCAATTCAAACTCAAAGATATTCCTCCATTAATTTTCTTGATTTTTATTTGAATTTTAAAGATTTAAAATGAATTAAATCAAATAAAATTAAATAAAAATGGAAAAATTAATTTTTAATCTTGAAATAAATTGTGGGACACGTGGGAGGCATGGCAAATCTGAACCTAGTGGGAAAAGTGGGCCCTTTTTGTCAAAAATGAAATTTCAAGGATGGTTGACTTTGGCCATTTCACAAAAATTTCCCAACATCTCCAATGCATATCTTGCTCAATTTTGAAGCTATGAACATGTTCTTGGACATTTTGGAAATTTCTTGAAGTCCTCTAACCAATGCCTTTGGTCCCATGTCATTTTGATTTACCAATCTCAAGTTATGGTCTTTGACTTAAAGTGCCTTTTTGTTGACTTTTGAAAATGACCTATAATGTTGAAATTGATAACTTTTTGTGAGAGCATTTCTTGGATTTGGAATGTGAAGATGAGTTGTAGGAAATGTCTTCCCCTTCAAGATGAGCATTGGATGGGATTTTTCTGATGAACCATGAAAAAGTTATGCCTTAGTCAAGTTACAGT
Organism: Vicia faba; assembly: GCA_948472305.1. Lineage (NCBI taxonomy): Eukaryota > Viridiplantae > Streptophyta > Magnoliopsida > Fabales > Fabaceae > Vicia > Vicia faba. The sequence continues at coordinate 414,321,049 of OX451740.1, read as the reverse complement.
TGACTTTTCAACTGTCCAAAAATAGAAACTTTTGACACCTTGATGATTTTTGAGCCATTCTTGTGAAATAATGATCAAGACTTGATCAAATTATGATTGTGGCTTCAAAATAAGATGTTGACCAAAAATTTTGACTTTTGACTGCCAAATGACCATTTTGCCCCTGCAGTTGACTGTGGCGCAATTAGGGTTTTTGACTGTGCAACTTGACCTTGTGAGCCTTGAAACTTGACATGTAGGTGCTTGACAATGTATATGAGCATATGGGACTTGATTGAGCCCTTGAAAACCTCAACTTCCTTGCAAGAACCAAAACCCTAATTTTGACTGGCTCAGGAGGATGCTTGACTGTGTAGCCTTTGAGTAGACTTTGAACCATTTGAGGTGATGCTTGGCAAAACTTTGAAGATTATGGGAGGATGTAGATTGGCTTGTGTGCCTTTCGTGATCCGAGGGTGGAAGATGATTGAACACTAGAGTGCCCAGAAATTTGCACTCACATAGTTGAGTATCAGTAGTGTGATGTTGGGAATGGGCTTACAGATGCCATTTGGAGAGATGATGGATAGGAGGATGGGCTTATAGATGCCATCTGGAGGTGTGACAGAACCTTGTCGGGAATGGGCTTATAGATGCCATTTGGAACTGTAATGGGAGGATGGGCTTATAGATGCCATCTAGGTGTCGATCGTGTAAGAGATTCCTTAGCGAGAACTTGCGTACCTGAGAAAGAAAGATAATTACCTGGCTTGTTACAGGGGTTGATCTTCAAACTCTTCATGCAGACATGCCCTGGCTGGATACAGGCGTCGAATCTACAATCTCTTCAGACGTGCCTTGGCTGGATACAGGAATCGAATTTGGAAATAGTCGTCAACAGATATGCCCTGGCTAGATACAGGAATCGAATCTTCAAACTCTTCAGACGTGCCCTGGCTGGATACAGGAATCGAATCTGGAAATAGTCGTCAACAGATATGCCCTGGCTGGATACAGGAATCGAATCTTCAAACTCTTCAGACGTGCCCTGGCTGGATACAGGAATCGAATCTTCAAACTCTTCAGACGTGCCCTGGCTGGATACAGGAATCGAATCTGGAAATAGTCGTCAACAGATATGCCCTGGCTGGATACAGGAATCGAATCTGGAAATAGTCGTCAACAGATATGCCCTGGCTGGATGCAGGAATCGAATCTTCAAACTCTTCAGACGTGCCCTGGCTGGATACAGGAATCGAATCTGGAAATAGTCGTCAACAGATATGCCCTGGCTGGATACAGGAATCGAATCTTCAAACTCTTCAGACGTCCCCTGGCTGGATACAGGAATCGAATCTGGAAATAGTCATCAACAGATATGCCCTGGCTGGCTACAAGAATCGAATCTTCAAACTCTTCAGACGTGCCCTGGCTGGATACAGGAATCGAATCTGGAAATAGTCGTCAATAGATATGCCCTGGCTTGATACAAGAATCGAATCTTCAAACTCTTCAGACGTGCCCTGGCTGGATACAGGAATCGAATCTGGAAATAGTCGTCAACAGATACACCCTGGCTGGATACAGGATTCGGATCTTCAAACTCTTCAGACGTGCCCTGGCAGGATACAGGAATCGAGTCCGGAAATAGTCATCAACAGATACGCCCTGGCTGGATACAGGAATCGGATCTTCAAACTCTTCAGACGTGCCCTGGCAGGATACAGGAATCGAGTTCGGAAATAGTCGTCAACAGATACGCCCTGGCTGGATACAGGAATCGGATCTTCAAACTCTTCAGACGTGCCCTGGCAGGATACAGGAATCGAGTCTGGAAATAGTCGTCAACAGATACGCCCTGGCTGGATACAGGAATCGAATCTTCAAACTCTTCAGACGTGCCCTGGAAGGATACAGGAATCGAGTCCGGAAATAGTCGTCAACAGATACGCCCTGGATGGATGCAGGAATCGGATCTTCAAACTCTTCAGATGTGCCCTGGCAGGATACAGGAATCGAGTCCGGAAATAATCGTCAACAGATACGCCCTGGCTAGATACAGGAATCGGATCTTCAAACTCTTCAGACGTGCCCTGGCAGGATACAGGAATCAAGTCCGGAAATTGTCGTCAACAGATACGCCCTAGCTGGATACAGGAATCGGATCTTCAAACTCTTCAGACGTGCCCTGGAAGGATACAGGAATCGAGTCCGGAAATAGTCGTCAACAGATACACCCTGGCTGGATACAGGAACCGGATCTTCAAACTCTTCAGACGTGCCCTGGCAGGATACAGGAATCGATTCCGGAAATAGTCGTCGACAGATACGCCCTGGCTGGATACAGGAATCGAATCTGGAAATGCGACAGTTGATAGTAATCATCTTTGTATTGACCTTTTTCCTGAAAAGGTGAAACATTAGTTGTATGCAATGTCATGATGTATGAAATGCGTGATGTTCTCAAAAATAAATGAGATCGTATATTCATGATGCGTGTGTGCATGCTATAATGTATGAAGATGTGATGTTTATGACTGTATTTTTGTCTAAGAAAATAAATCCTTGACGGGTGCCGGGAAGTCAAATCCTGGGCTGATGTTGAGGAGTAGAGCTCTTTGTTTCCGCTGGGGATGATGGTTGCAAGAACAAACCGGTAGGAGAAGATGACTCCGTTGGGGAATAAACTTGTTGGAGAGATTACTCTGCGGGGAAATACTCTGTGGGGAGAGATACTTCGCTGAGGTTTCGATGATAACTCCGCTGAGGATTCCGTTGATAAGCTCCGTTGGAAGATTTGAACTCCGTTGGGGGATAGGAAAAACTTCGCCGAGGACGATCTTTCCGTGGCAATTGGTTGAGGATAACCCTGTTATATCTTGGTGGGGAAATAACCTTTGAATAATACCGGGGAGACGTTCGTACCCTGCAGGTGATAAGCTTCCAGAATCTACTGGGGATAAGCTTCCTACTGGGGAGATTGATTGAACTCTCCTGGGGAAACTTTGAACTGTACTGGGGAATGGCTCCACTGGATGTCTGTATTCCGCCGGGGAGCAATCTTAGATCAAGATTGTCGGGGATGCTTGTTAGGAATGTCTGCATACTCCGTTGGGGAATATTGAGATCTTCTGGGGGATAATCCAACTTCCTTGAGGCTGACAGTAGATCAACTCTGCTCGGGGCGAGTGTTGTTGACTTGCTTAGGGGTACTGTGCCTTGTTAGGGCTAACGGGAGACCAACTCTGCTCGGGGGAGAGGTATTGTTGATCCTGGTCTTACTCCGGGGAGTGGAGGTATTTGGGTTACATTCTTCAGCCGAACTTACCTTGGTACCTTGGTGGACAGAGCAATTAGATTGCTTAGACAACTCATTATTGCCCCTGTTTTTGATGTTACCTGTAATTAATCCTTTGTTTCGTATTCAAATATTTATGAGTTAGCAATTAGTGTCAAATGCATATATCACAATTGAACATTGGACGTTCTTTACAAAACAAAACAGAAAAAGGAAAAAAACAATTGGCAATTGGTCTGAAAAGTGAATATGTATTGATTTTTGAGTTTGCCTGTAAATAGGCGTTTATGTACAAGAGGCTGACGTCCTAGTAAGAGAACGCCGCCGAACAACAGAGTTTATACAATTTGTACAAAGAAAACAAAACAGCTATGTGAAAAATCCCACTGGGTTCCAACTCTACTATCGCCTTTATGTCTTCAAGCGTCTCATCACTTGGCTGCTTAGTTGAAGATGAATCTAATTGATTGATGCCGTCTGAACCTGATAGTCGATACCGAATTCTGGATGCAAGGTGATCCAATGGGACATAGTATTACGCTTATCCCTAACTTTTGCCTGGACCGCCCCTTCGGGTTTTCAGTCACCCGGGATACCCATTTTTGCCCAAGCCGCCTTTTCAGGTTTTCGACTTGCCGGGTGTACAGATTCTTTTCATTTCATCCCTTATTTTTGCCCGAACCCTTTTGGTTCGCCGGGAAGCCCTTATTTTTTCCTAGGTGTGTCAACCTAGCGGGTCTTTTGTTCATGCGCAGTATCTTTTTACTATGTCTGCATTGGCGGGGTGAGGAAGGTCGTCACCATCCATGGTGGTTAGAATCATGGCTCCTCCTGAGAAGACATGTTTAACCACAAATGGCCCTTCGTACGTGGGGGTCCATTTGCCCCTGGGATCACTTTGAGGAAGAATGATGCGCTTGATTACCAGGTCCCCAACTTGATACTCTTGGCGTCTGACTTTCTTGTTAAATGCCTTGATCATCCGTTTTTGGTACGTCTGACCATGACAAATAGCGGTGAGTCTCTTTTCGTTGATTAAGTTTAATTGATCAAGCCGAGTCTGGATCCAGTCATCTTCGCTCAAGCCTGCATCCTTCATTATCCGGAGAGAGGGTATCTGGACTTCAATAGGCAAGACTGCCTCCATGCCGTAGACCAAGGAAAAGGGTGTTGCCCCGATTGACGTTCTTGCTGAGGTATGGTACCCATGAAGAGCAAACGGTAACATCTTGTGCCAATCTTTGTAGGTCATTGTCATCTTCTGCACAATCTTTTTGATATTCTTATTTGCTGCTTCTACAGCCCCATTCATCTTCGGTCGGTAAGGAGAAGAGTTGTGGTGCTGTATCTTGAATTTCTCGCAGAGTTCAGTGACCATCTTGTTATTAAGATTGGTACCATTGTCCGTAATGATTCTTTCCGGGACGCTGTATCGACAAATCAGGTTATGCCGAATGAACCGTGCCACGACGTTCTTAGTTACCGTAGCGTAGGAAGCCGCTTCAACCCACTTTGTAAAGTAATCAATTGCTACCAGGATGAAGCGATGCCTGTTAGATGCCGTAGGTCTGATCTCGCTGATCATATTAATGCCCCACATTGCAAAAGGCCAAGGTGCTGTCAGGACGTTTAGAGGAACTGGAGGAACGTGCACCTTATCTGCATAGATCTGGCACTTATGACATGTCCGAGAATGTTGGTAACAGTCGGCTTCCATTGTGGACCAGAAATATCCTGCCCGGAGGATTTTCTTTGCCATGGTATGTCCACTGGAATGTGTTTCGAAGGTACCTTCATGCAGTTCTGCCATTATCTTTTCTGCTTCAGGCTTATCCACACAACGCAGTAAGGTTGAATCATGGTTTCGCTTGTAGAGAATGTCGTTGCTGAGGAAGAACTTTGCAGCGAACCTTCTCAGGAACTTCTTGTCATTAACAGATGCACCCTCGGGGTATTCTTGAGCTTCCAAGTACCTCTTCACTTCATGATACCAGGGTTTTTCAGTTACCTCTTCAGCCTCAAGATCACAGCAATATGCAGGTTCGTCCAATTTCCAAATAATGATCCGGGGAGCTTCGTTGTCCCATTTGACTTTGAACATGGAAGACATCGTAGCTAACGCGTCCGCCAACTGATTCTCCTCTCTTGGGAAGTGTTCAAAAGTTATCTCCATGAAATGGGGGATCAACGTCAACACATACTCTTTGTAAGGAATGAGATTTGGGTGTTTCGTATCCCACTCGCCTTTGATCTGATTGATCACGAGAGCGGAATCTCCGAAGACACTCAGAAACTTGATCCTTAAGTCAATTGCAGCTTGAAGACCCATGATACATGCCTCATACTCTGCCATGTTATTGGTGCAGTTGAAACATAGTCGGGCAGTGAGTGGAGTATGAGTTCCTTTTGGGGATATGATCACAGCTCCAATACCGTTACCCAAAGAGTTTGAGGCTCCATCAAAGTCCATAGACCATCGGGATCCTTCCTCAGGTCCTTCATCCGGTCCAGGTACTTCACAATCAGTCACTACCATGATATCCTCGTTTGGGAATTCAAAGTTCATAGATTGGTAGTCATCCACTGCCTGGTGTGCCAAATGGTCTGCCACTACACTTCCCTTGATTGCTTTCTGAGTCGTGTACTGGATGTCGTATTCGGTCAAGATCATTTGCCATCTTGCTATTCTTCCAGACAAATCAGGCTTTTCGAATATGTACTTTATTGGATCCATTTTGGAAATCAACAAGGTAGTGTGAGTCAACATATACTGTCTCAGCCGGCGAGCAGCCCATACCAAAGCGCAGCAAGTTTTCTCGAGCAGTGAGTATCGGGTCTCACAGTCGGTAAACTTTTTGCTAAGGTAATAAATAGCGTGCTCTTTTCGGCCAGACTCGTCATGCTGGCCCAGCACACACCCCATTGAGTTGTCAAGTACTGTCAAGTATAAGATTAGAGGTCTCCCTTCAACCGGTGGCATAAGAATGGGTGGTTCTTGGAGATACTCTTTGATTCTGTCGAAAGCGGCCTGACATTCATCATTCCAACGTACTACTTGATCTTTCTTCAGCAGCTTGAAGATTGGTTCACAGGTAGCAGTTAGGTGCGAGATGAATCAAGCAATATAATTCAGACGTCCTAGAAAGCCTCTGACTTCTTTCTCTGTCTTGGGAACTGGCATCTCTTGTATGGCTTTAACCTTGGTAGGGTCCACTTGAATACCTTTGTCGCTCACGACGAAGCCTAGCAACTTTCCAGATCTTACCCCAAATGTGCACTTGTTTGGGTTCAACCTCAGCTTGTACAACTTCAGACGGTCAAACAGCTTCTGTAGATGGTCAAGGTGTTCCTCCTCAGTTTGGGACCATGCAATCATATCATCGACGTACACTTCGATCTCATGGTGGATCATGTCATGAAATAAAGCAACCATGGCACGTTGGTAGGTTGCCCCAGCATTTTTCAACCCAAATGGCATGACCTTGTAGCAAAAGGTGCCCCACTGAGTAACAAAAGTGGTCTTCTCCATGTCTTCAGGAGCCATTTTGATTTGATTATATCCGGAGAAACCGTCCATGAAGGAGAACACCTTGTGCTGAGCAGTGTTGTCAACCAGAACGTCGATATGAGGTAAAGGGAAGTCGTCTTTAGGGCTCGCCCTATTCAAATCCCTGTAGTCAACACACATTCTGACCTTACCATCTTTCTTAGGCACCGGAACCACGTTAGCAACCCACCGAGGGTAAGAAGTCACTGCTAGAAACCTGACATCAAATTGTTTCATAACCTCAGCCTTGATTTTCTCGGACATCTCTGGACGCATACGGCGGACCTTCTGTTTAACCGGAGGACAGTCTTCCTTGGTAGGCAGGTGATGAACCACAATGTCGGTATCCAACCCAGGCATGTCTTCGTAAGACCAGGCAAAGATTTCCACATAATCATGCAGCATCTGAATCAAACGTTGTTTCACACTAGCCTCCAGATTGGCACCAATCTTGACTTCTTTTCTGTCTGTCTCAGTACCCAGATTTACCGTTTCCACAGGCTCTTCATGTGGCTGAATGGCCCTCTCTTCCTGGAGTAGCAGTCTTGCAAGCTCACCAGGCACTTCGCAATCATCTTCACCTTCGTCTTCGTCTAAGTTGATCGGATTTTCGAAGTCATAACTGGCAGTAGCAGAGTCGTTACCAGTGAGATCCAGAGTGGATTGGAACCTGTATGAGTGAGTGTGTGTAAATACAGCTGTTTTGCAATATATAAAGAAAGAAAGGGAGCGCAAGATTTGAAATGTGAAAAACGTCCAATGCTTTTATTCATGATATATGAAAGTGACACACAAAATCCCTCACAAATGACGCCACGGTGTCCCGGGTAAGACACCGGGCCATAAAGTTTCAAATTATTTTTTGTTACAAATTCAAAACAAAGAAGTTCATTACTGGGTGACAAAAGTAATAGGGGTAAAGTCTTTTGCAGTCCAGTTGCTAGGTCCACCGTTGGTCGTTGGGTAGATCCAGCTGTCAAATTCGGATTCGTCCGCTTCGTCCTCAATAGCATTCACTCCCGGGTTGGTGATGAGCACAGGAGGTCTTCCAATCCTTGCCTTGCGCACAGCCTTCTGAGATTCTGCAGTGAAACCCAAGCCAAATTTGTCAGTCTTTGGAGTGAAATCAGGAAGCCTTCCCTAGTTTGCGCACTCACCCTTCTCAATCACAGCCCGGGCATCCTTCAAGGAAGCCAACTTCAAAGGAGAGTCTTCTGCAGTCACTGTCTCTGCTGCTGCCAATGTTTGAGGCACCTCTTCGAAGTGTTGAAAGGGGGTCTCAATGAACTCCCCATCCATTTCTACGTACCTGAAGGAGTTGAGGTGGCTGACCATGTATTCCTCTTCCCCTTGCACTGTTACGATCTTCCCCCTGACCGGGTATTTAAGCTTCTGATGCAATGTGGAGGTCACAGCTCCGGCCTTGTGGATCCATGGGCGACCCAGTAAACAAGAATAGGATGGACGAATGTCCATCACATAGAACTTTGAATCAAAGACTTGTGAACCAACCCTGATTGGGATGTCAACCTCACCATGTACCATCCTTTTGGACCCGTCAAAGGCCCAGACAACGATGTTACTTGGTTTGAGCTCTAAACCCTCATAGTCCAGCCTGTCTAGAGCTTTCTTGGGTAGTACGTTCAGTGAAGAACCAATGTCAACCAGCACATGAGCAAGAGTAGTGCCCCTGCATTCAATGGAGACATGCAGGGCATCATTATGGTTCTTCCCCTTGGCTGTCAGATCAGCGTCAGAGAAACCCAGACCATTATCAGCAGTTAAATTGGCCACACAGTCGGTGCATTGGTCAGCAGACGTTTCTTGTGTCACGTGGGCCGTCTTCAGGAAAGCAATCAGGGCCTTGGCATGGGCCTCTGAACACAGCAACAGTGATAGCATGGAGATTTTAGAGGGGGTGTGCCCCAACTGTTCAACGACGTTGAAGTCACTCTTCTTGATAATTTTGAGGATTTCCTCCATCTCTTGCTTGGAAGCCTCAACAGTGATCTTCGGTGCCTCCGTCCGGGCAGGCACATCAGTAGCAATCCCCTTGCCCCGAGCGTCAGATGACTCGGCAGCAGGGGTAGAAACTTGATCAGGGGGGGAAACAGGCACACTGGCAGGTGTGATGACAAGAGACCTCTGAATTGCCGGAGGTGCAATGTCTGGTGAGAACAGTCTTCCACTACGAGTGACTTTAGCAGGACCGGTGATGTTGGTGACACCGGTACTAGTATCGAACTCTTGTTTCACTCCCAGAACATAAACATTTGCCCCATAGTGCCACGGGACAGCTTTATCAGACTTGTAGGGGATGGGCCCCGGAACAGTAATGGTTATAGGAGCAATCTTGTGAACAGGCAAAATTTTGATAGGCTTCTTTGAAGGAGCCTTGGAAGGTTTGTTGAAAATGGTGACAATTGAAACTTCTTCAACAGGGGCAGCAGGAACAGCAGGAATAGCAATCTTCTTGAACAAGATCTCTTTGCTATCTATCAGGTTTTGGACGCCTGACTTCAGCAAAGGACAACCAACAGGTGAAGCAGCACACAGAGGGCAACCTTTACTACATCCCAGAAATAAACCGGCTAGCAACAGGTTCCTCTTGACGGTCAGCACCGGAGTAGCAACATCATCCACAGAAGCTACATACAGGTCCTCCTCAACAGCGTTCACTCCATGCTGGGGCATGGGAGCGGTCATAACATTTGGCCTTTCGGGTGCCTCGAACTGTATTTCCTTAGCCTCAATAAGGTCTTGTACCTTATTCCTTAGGGCCCAACAATCATCAGTAGAATGTCTTGGGCTATCAGAGTGATAAGCGCAACGGGCATTGGGGTTATACTTCGGAGATGCTGTGTTTACCACCTTCGGAGCTTCCTTGACGGTTACCAGGCTAGTTGACAGCAGTTGCGGCAGGATCAGAGAGAGAGTCATGCTGAGCCGAGTATACTGCCTTTTAGGCCTCTCAGCTCTTGGCTGGTTGTATTGCTGAGGAGCAGCAGCAGGCTTAGAAATTACCACCGCGTTGACAGCTTGGCGGCGTTCTGGTTTGTTTTGCCTTCTGGGACCATACACAGCACTAGCCTCTTTCTTGAAGGGCTTCTTTTCAGTATTTGAGGAGGCACCCTTCTGTATCTTTCCCGATTTTATACTAGCTTCGATCCTTTCACCAGTCAGGATCAGGTCAGTAAACCCAGCAGAGGAATTACCAATGAGATGGTTGAAGAAAGGACCAGATAGGGTCCCCAAGAACATGTCCACTAGCTCACGATCTGTCAATGGTGGCTGCACCCTGCCAGCCAGATCTCTCCATTTCTGTGCGTACTCCTTAAAACCTTCACCCGTCCCAAGTGACATACCCTGTAGTTGGGTACGCGTGGGAGCGAGGTCGGAATTATATTGATACTGCTTGTAAAAAGCAGTGGCCAAATCCTCCCAGTTACGAATGTTGGTTCCATCCAGCTGATAGAACCATTCGAGATGAGTCCCTGAAAGACTCTCCTGGAAGAAGTGGATCCATAAGTTCTTGTCTGCTGTGTAAGGCTGGATCTTCCTTACATAAGAACGGATGTGCATTTTAGGACAGGAGGCCCCGTCATACTTCACAAAGGCAGGCGCCTTGAACTTGTGTGGGATCACCACCCTAGAAGATAACCCCAAGTATCCAAAATCCAACCCAGGCACACGTTGAATCTCCATAGCATTTAACCTGTCCTCCAGCTGTTTGTACCGGTCCTCAGCAGGAGGGTACTGTTCGTCATTGAAGTCTGTCTCGGTGTCAGAGACCACAGGACTAGGGACCTCCTCCCTTGGTGACTGCCTTCCCCTACAGACGGAGTAGTCCTCTCAGCTTCATTCTGCAGTGTATTCCCGAGTCTGCGCCCAGTGTTGAATAGCACAGTCCTCTTCTTCTTCTTATTCTTCTTCTTCTTCAGGAGCAAAGCCTTCAGCTCTTGTTGTCCTTGGGCCAAGTTCATGACCATCTCCTGAAATTGGGCATTCTGGGCCTGGAGGGCCTTGATAGCTTGCTCGGTAGTTGGTTCAGGATTCATGATGCTTGAGTGCTGAAATAAACAGCAAAGAAGATTAAGCAACCTGTAGAAAAAAGGGTACCTGTTATGCACATGATGCATGATATGCTATTTATGCAATGCATTCAAGGGTTCGAAAGTTCAAATTCGTTGTAGCCAAAAAAAGAACACACTTTTTATTAGGAAATAATTTGTTCAGTACATCAGGGCCTCATGGGCAAAACATTACAAAATAGTTAATCCCAAAAGACACTGCGCATCCTCTTTCGAGTAATGTAAGTGTTGAGGGTTTTTTCCTCGTGCAGTAGGCGGGTGAGCTCCAAGACCTTCTTCTCACTGGCATGTAGACTGGCTTCAAGAGAATTCCGTTCTTCCTTGAGTTGGATCCAGCTTTTCTGCATTTCTTCCCAGGATGTAGGCATGTCAGGATGTTGAATGGTGTAGGGCACCTCTCCTTCCAAAACTGGCTCTTTGATCACGGGGAGAACATGAGGATATGGCATTACCAGCTTCTGGGAGCGGGCTCGTACCCACTTGAGATAAGGCTCCAGGGGGATGGAGTTCTTGTGCCCCAGCGTCTTGCTATCTACCCTGTTGGGCATCCTCCAAGCTCTGATAAATCTCTGGCGAAGTCCTTGTGCATCATTGTCGAAGTCAAAAACTATGTCAGGAATCAACATATCATGAGGGCCATCCCTCCGAGCATATCCAAACTGTCTCAAGGCCAGACAGGGGTTGTAAGTAATACCTCCTCTGATTCCAAGTAAAGGAACATTAGGAAACTCCCCGCAACGATCAATGATAGTGACATTCTCTCTGGACCGAGAACACCAATGTATATCAGCATGTGTAAGAGTCATCAATCGTTGTGACCATCTCAAACCCCACTCGTTCTTCAAAACTGATTGTGGAAGGTGCGAAATAAACCACCTTGCCAGGAGAGGAGTGCAGCACATGAGAACACCTCTTTTTCTCATGGTTCGAGTGTAACATGAGTGAAGGATGTCCCCAAGCAATGTAGGTATAGGATTCATGGACATGAAGATCTTGACAGCATTGATATCTATAAGCTGATCTGGATTCGGGAACAACACCAACCCATAGACAAGGAGTGGCACAACTTCTTCAAAAGCTTGTAGGTCAAGGGAGTTCCAACATTCTTGTGCTTTCTCAAACAGAAACTTGGCCAAGAACCCTTTGATACCACTTCTAACTTCCCAATATCCCTTAATGTCAGATGGTTGTAGGCATAATGCTTTAGCAACCTCTTCAAGTTTTGGCTCCTTTTCTGTACCGTTGTAGGGTAGTTGACTAAGAATGGGAATCTTCAGAAGTTGGGAAAGCTCTTCCAAAGTAGGCACCAACTGATAATCCGGGAAAGTAAAACAGTGGTGCAGAGGGTCAAAGAACTGGAACAACACCTTCACCATATCCTCTTCAATGTTGGTATTGACCAAGCTGATGAGTTTACCATGCCTTTCACTGAATGAAGAGTTCTCGGGAATCCTGGATGTAAGTTCCTTAAGCTGAGGAGGGACCCTTACAAGGTTGACCTGAATTGTCTTTCTGCGGATAGCTTCCATGTCCTACAAAACAAGAACAAAGATGAAGATTCGAACCCCTGAAGTGGTTAGTGGATGCATATGATGATGTATGATGTTATGATATTATGATAAAAACACACCACAAGTATCCACAAAATGCAAACATGGTAAGGCACACAAGTCACACAAGACAGCCCTTAGAGTTCAGGCCAGCATGGGGTCTAGGTATTACCCTCTTGAAGTTGGTGGGCTCAAAACCTGTCCTATCAAAAGTAACCGGGTTCTAAGGATCTCAATATCATTGGATTGTTTTCTGTGTTCATTGTTTCGATTTAGCCACTGAACTGGCGATCAAAATATTCCAAGAAAACAACCCTCAATGAGTGTAGTATCGAGTATCAACCAACTTCGGGCTGCACCAAAGTCAGTTATCTCACTACCCTAAAGAGGCCAGGATGGTTCAATTAAGGTTCCTAAGGTCAGTTGATGCTTCACGACACCACGCGGCGGCCCCGTACTCTCCTTGATTTGACTCAAGGGTTACCGGTACTCACCAAAGTGCCACATCAACGTAGCAGACTGCTTCAACCATGTCAGTATACCCCGCACAGTTCCCTCACAGTCTTGTTGCTACTTTCTAAGAGGTATCCCCCCAGATCCGGGTTAGGATCTATAGAACTCCCAAGACAGGCCCAATAATTTTAAAGCACACAAATCAGGCAATTGAAAACATAAGTATGATCTAATCCTAAGGTACACCTCACTTATAAAATGTCCCCAGCAGAGTCGCCAGTTCTGTGATCGGTGGAAATAGAACTGACTGTTTTTTAGTTGGTTTCGCGAAATGTCGCGGTAAGCAAGAGTCGCCACCGTCTTTTATGTTCTCCAACATGGAAAGGACAAAAGCACAGCAAAATTCCTTCTTTGAGAATGTTTCTCGGTTCGGGAGGTAGATTTATAGAAATGGAAGGTGTTAGCACCCTTTCTATCCGTGGTTATCCACGGGCTCTTAGGTACTTGCTCTTATGTTTTCAAAATTTGTTTGCTTTTCAAGTGTGTGTGGATTTTGAAAAAGTTTCGTTTGAAAAATTTCTAAGTAACTCTTGTATCTGTCCTCAAGAGTGTATGAAAAATTTGTTTGAAAACCTTTTGAAAGTGTGAGGTGTGAAAAGATGTTTTTGTTTGTTTGAAAGAGCAAGTACCCATGAGAATCTACCTACCCTAAGGAATTAAGCTGTGTAAGTGTCCTTTAGATAGTGCTATCCCACCATTGAGAGGTAGGTAGCCCCACCGTTGGAGGTGTTCGGGTCAATTCGATTATCGGGACAGTGTGGTCACCGAAGCAACAGTTAGGACACCTTAGAAGTAACCCTAATGTCCTAGATCCTTTTTAATCTGAGGCAACCGTTTCGAGGCAACTGTTTCGAGGCAACTGGATCTTGGACATAAGAGCGACCGCTAAAACGTCATATACTTGACAACCACATTTTGAAGGCAACGAGTGAGATGTACCCTAGAAGTGGTGTGTGCATTGTGTGTTGTATTCAGTTAATGTTTGTCTTTGTAATTAGTGAGCTACGAGTTTTTTTTATTTACCATACATTCTTTCATGCATTTAACAGTTAGGGGGTGCGGAAAATAAATTGCGGAAACATAAATCCTACGCTATTACAAGGCGCGGGTCTATATATCGCCAAAAAATACAAAGACCCGTTTTTGGTAAATAAGTACGAGAAATAATAAATAAAGCAGCAAAAATCCTAATTACTATTACATCTGGAGGCAGTTACATAATAATCAAAAATAAGGAATTAAAACTAAAATGCGCGCGAAAGAAAGAATCGGGAATGTCTTAAGGGTGTTGACCCTTTTTAGAAAAGAAATTGATTTTTTGTATTTTTGTAATTAAAATGAAATTAAAACTGACTAATGACTAATTAATTAATTTAATTAAAAGAAAATATATTTTTTGTGTTTTTTATGTTTTTTTATGAAATAAAATAAAAAGAAATAAAATTAAAAGTTAATTTTACCTAATTCTAATTCTAAATCTATTTTAATTATTAAGAAAAGAAGTTAAAATTACCTAATTAAACTATTTATTTGTTAATATTTTATTTACAAAAATAATATGAGAATAATAATAATAATAATAATAATGTTAATTCTATTTTTTTGATTTTTTATGAAAATATGTTAATTAAATTAATAGTTAAAATAAAATAAGGCAAATAATAAAAATGAAAATGAAAAAAAATAAAAAGAAAGAAGAGTAAACCCAAGGGGGGTGGTGCTGGAATTTGAGGGTGTTGGATGGAGATTTGAGGCCCATTTGAACAAGGCCTGTTGACTTTCCTTGATTGCCTGCAGCACGCTTTGACTGAGCACATGGTATTCATCACCTTTCATCCTTTGGATCTATGATTATGGCCACCTGGCGCTTGGATCTGTGAGGTTTATGGTGTCCAACGCTTGGGAATCTGCACAAGAACATATTGGAAAAAATAACATTGGAATTATGGGGGACCTGAGAATCGAACCCAGGCCCCAGTGGTGAACCAACACATCACCAACCACTCCACCATCTGCGTGTGTTTGTCAATATAATGGATAATCAAAATAATATACAAAAAGCAACAATACACGCTGGAACTAACAAAGACGCGCACCCTTATTCAAATCAACCAGACATATGTAAACACGTCATCATCGTCTTCTTCATACCTGCAAAAAAGAAACAAGATAGCGGGGGTTTTTAACCCCCACTAAACGCAATGACAGAAAATAGCGAATAGAAATAGGGATAACATAAAAAGGGCGCGATAGGTCCATCTTGTTCGTCTCATCATGCTGAGTTTGGCCATGTACATTTGGAGTCCTGATTTTACAGTATAGCAAAAGCCCTAAATAACAAGCTCTGAAAACCTAGAAATTCGTCCATGGTGATTTTCAATTTAAGGCACCATTCTCAAATTAAATCATGTGGAAAGCTTTTTATTGATCCTGTGAGCATAATGCCATCAACAAAAAGTGTTAAAAATGCATAAATGTATGACTGTAATTTTGAGAAAGAATATAAACCGTATGCGTTGTGTGCTTTGATTCTGATGGTGTTAGGGCTCGTTTTTGATAGCAAAAGACTCCTGGAGATTCAGGCAAGCTGTTTGAATCCAAAAGAGGCTTTGAATTGTACTGCAAATAGGTTTTCAGTTTCTCACTTTTCCTTTGAAAATTTGAAATTGCTTTGGCCACCTCTGAGTTTTCTCGGTCGTGTTCTCTATTGCCAAGGCTTGCATATATGGTTTTAAATGAGTATCAATCAGAATAATGGTCATTAAGCCTTTGCAATGAAGTTTTTTGATTTTGTCATGAACACCATTAAACCACTTGCCATATTTGCTTCAATTTTGAATTTCTATGCTTGGAATAGGTCTTGCACGAATTTGGTAAGTGCTTCATGGTGTATCAAGGCAATTCAAACTCAAAGATATTCCTCCATTAATTTTCTTGATTTTTATTTGAATTTTAAAGATTTAAAATGAATTAAATCAAATAAAATTAAATAAAAATGGAAAAATTAATTTTTAATCTTGAAATAAATCGTGGGACACGTGGGAGGCATGGCAAAGCTGAACCAAGTGGGAAAAGTGGGCCCTTTTTGTCAAAAATGAAATTTCAAGGATGGTTGACTTTGGCCATTTCACAAAAATTTCCCAACTTCTCCAATGCATATCTTGCTCAATTTTGAAGCTATGAACATGTTCTTGGACATTTTTGAAAGTTCTTGAAGTCCTCTAATTAATGCCTTTGGTCCCATGTCATTTTGATTTACCAATCTCAAGTTATGGTCTTTGACTTAAAGTGCCTTTTTGTTGACTTTTGAAAATGACCTATAATGTTGAAATTGATAACTTTTTGTGAGAGCATTTCTTGGATTTGGAATGTGAAGATGAGTTGTAGGAAATGTCTTCCCCTTCAAGATGAGCATTGGATGGGATTTTTCTGATGAACCATGAAAAAGTTATGCCTTGGTCAAGTTACAGTTGACTTTTCAGCTGTCCAAAAATAGAAACTTTTGACACCTTGATGATTTTTGAGCCATTCTTGTGAAATCATGGTCAAGACTTGATCAAATGATGATTGTTGCTTCAAAATAAGATGTTGACCAAAAATTTTGACTTTTGACTGCCAAATGACCATTTTGCCCCTACAGTTGACTGTGGAGCAATTAGGGTTTTTGACTGTGCAACTTGACCTTGTGAGCCTTGAAACTTGACATGTAGGTTCTTGACAATGTATATGAGCATATGGGACTTGATTGAGCCCTTGAAAACCTCAACTTCCTTGCAAGAACTAAAACCCTAATTTTGACTGGCTCAGGAGGATGCTTGACTGTGTAGCCTTTGAGTAGACTTTGAACCATTTGAGGTGATGCTTGGCAAAACTTTGAAGATTATGGGAGGGTAAATTTTGGGGTACAACAGGTAGCTTGTGCAAATTATAATAAGTTTGGTTATAGTGAATTAAGTCCTTGATTGAGTGAGGCGAAATCACCTTGGCGTGTGGACTAGACTAGCTTGATAATTTTCAAGTGAACTAGTATAAACATACATTGTTCTTTAGTTCATGTTCTTACTTATTGTTATTTTCAAGAGTGAAGGAAAAAGGACTTTTACTTAAAGGGGAATATTTTTAAAGAATTTTTTTTTGTTTTAAAAACCCAATTCACCCCCCCCTATTTTCTTGTGTTTTTTACACCTTCACAAACATCCCTAGTCGACTAGTATGCATCAGACGTCAAAGTTGGCCATTTGTGCTCTCACGAGTATAGGAATGTTGGAGTTAGGAGCCCGTCCAAGGAGCTCTTCCCGGTAGAACGCGATGGGGATGGAGCTTCACCAAAATTTGTCGAGAGTGGAGTTTCTACTAGAGCTTGCGTCGATCATTTACTCGAACCTCCTCTTCATCGAGCCTACGGTGAATTAATGAATCCCCTATCATATAAGACCATGGAGAAGGGGAAAGTCTTCCAAGGACTGTGCATTGAGAAGTATAGGGGGTACCCAGTGTCATCGGAGATGTAGAAATCTTCTGGTCATGAAATGCGCATGTTGACTGGCATCCTAGTGTTATCGGGGGATGGTTTCTCCTCCTCAACCATTTTCGAATCTTGAGCGTCCTCGTGGGGACCTTCTTTTTTCTTGTATTGTTTGAGATGCCTGTTATACCCCAAAATTTTCCCTCCCATATTCTTCAAGATTTGTCCAGAATGATCCTTAAATTGCCCAAAGATTGCTCAAGGAGTGTACAGTCAAACCACCTCCTAAGCCAGCTGAAATTAGGGTTTTGGTTCCTTCAATGAATTTGAGGTTTTCAATGGCTCAATCAAGTCTCATAGGCCTACATACATCCTCAAGCATCTACATGTCAAGTCTCAAGACTCACAATACCAGTTTGCACAGTCAAAAGCCCTATTTGATCAACAGTCAACTGCAGGGGTAAAATGGTCATTTTACAGTCAAAAGTCAACATTCTTGGTCAACATCTTATTTTGAGCACACAATCATCATTTGATCAAATCTTGATCATGATTCCACAAGAATGGCTCAAAAATCATCAAGATGCAAAAAGTTACTATTTTTGGATAGTAGAAAAGTCAACTGTATTTTGACCAAGGCATAACTTTTTCATGGTTCATCAGAAAAATCCCATCCAATGCTCATTTTGAAGGGAATGACATTTCCTACAACCCATATTCACATTCCAAGTCCAAGAGATGCTCTCACAAAAAGTTATCAATTTCTACATTATAGGTCAATTTCAAAAGTCAACAAAAATGCACTTTAAGTCAAAGACCATAACTTGAAATGGGTAAATCCAAATGACATGGGACCAAAGGCATTGGTTAGAGGACTTCAAGACCTTTCCAAAATGTCCAAGAACATGTTCATATGATCAAAATTGAGCAAGATATGCATTGGAGAAGTTGGGAAATTTTTGTAAATTTGCAAAAGTCAACTTTGCTCAAAACACCTTGTTTTTGCTAATGGGCCTCAAATTTCTTCTTGAAACTTTATCCAAGACCTATGCACGACCCATCAAGCTTATTTGAATTTATTTTCTTATTTTTATTAATTAATTGGATTTTTAATTGATTTTAATTCATTTAATTAATTTAAATTGTAGGAAATACAAAGATTTGATTTTTCAATCTTTTTATGAAGCAAATGTGGTCAAGATATGCTGGCAATTTCATGTACCAATCAAGGATGCAAAAATCTCCAAATTAAGCAACTTTTTCCAATCATGAAGATTCAAAAAGATGTGATTTCCAATCAAATATTGAATCATCATTCCAATGGATTTTTGTGCAAGATTTTAACCTAATTTCAGTCTCTTATATATACATAAGCCAACCCTAATCATGCACACGTGAAAAAGCTGCTGCAAGAAGGCCATAGCATATTGAAATTTTCCAAGAAAACTCAAAACTATTTTCTGCATTCTAGGGTGAATTAAGGACATTTGTTGATTTCAATACACTGTAGGAGGTTCCCAGGATGATTGGCAATCAATTTCCAGCTTCATAGCTCAAAGAATCACTAGTTACAGAACCACGATTTGCTTCTTATGTTCAGAATCGTATTGGCTATTTCATGCATAATTAATATGTTTTATTGATTGTTTTGTATTGTTAGAACTCATATAAAGCTAATGGCATAAGTTAATTGGATTATAATGCACAGAATCGAAAGATGCCATTGATGAATTTTAGGGTTCATAAGCTTTCAAATTAGGGCTTTGCAGTATAGGAAAAATTAAGCCTTGAGAGACCTATGGTTGAAATCGTTGAGACAAGACGAATCCAAAGCCACCATCGCGAAATATTTATGTAGCCTGTAGGGCTAATCGCTATTATTCGTCATCATGTTTTGTGGGGGTTAAAAACCCCCGCTATCTAACTTTGTTTTTACAGGCACAGCGAGGACGATGATGAGGTGTTGATTCATGGTTGGATAATTCAAATAAACGCGTGTTTTATTGGTTTGACAGCTTAGCATTTTGTTTCTTAATATTATAATTGATTGTTATTATATTATCAAAAGCAAGCACATGGCGTAGTGAAGGATGCGTTGGCTGGGAATCATTGGGACCTAGGTTCGAGTCCTCGGTCCACCAAAACTCCTATATTATTTTTCTTAACATAATTGTGTGCAGATTTCCAAAGGGAGTGTACAATGCGCCTCAAACGTCCAAGCGCCATGTGGCTTCAAGCAACAATCCAATGGTCATCAGTGGAGGACTACCATGCCCCCTGGTCAATGCACGTGTGGGCAATCATTAAAGTCAAACAGGCTTGAGAGATTAATGGGCCTGAGAATTGCTAACAAACCTCCTCTTTGGGCCAGCACCTCCCCTGGTTTCTTTTTTCTCTTTATATTTTCTATTTTATTAAGTATTATTATTATTATCACTAAAATTAACATAATTAATTTTTCACAATAAAAATTCAGAAAACTAAAAACTAAAATATTTTTATTATTATTAATTTCACCTTTAATTTATTATTTTGTAAATAAATACTAACAAATTAATTTAGTTTAATTAGGTTTAATTTTAACTTTTTCATAATAAATAAAATAAATTAGAATTAGGGTTTTTACTAACTTTTGACTTTATTTTATTTTATTTTATTTTCATTAAAACATAAAAAACTAAAAAATACTTTTTTCCTTTTAATTAATTAATTAATTATCTTTAGGTTTAATTTAATGCAAAATAACCAAAAATTCATTTTTTTCTCAAAAAAGGGTCAAAACCCTAAGGACTTCTCCGATGCAATTTTATTCCGCGCATATTATTTTTTGATCATATTTATGTAATTGTTCCGAGGATGTAATAGCGTAATTAGGACTTTTTTATCGCTTTATTTATTTTCTTGCATTTACTTCCCAAGGGTTATGTTTTTGGCGATGTAAATACCCGACGTCTTGTAATAGCGTAGATTTACTTTCCGCAATTTATTTTCCGCATAATTATTAATTGTTAGATGTATGTTAACTATGCATGACAAGATTTGCCTGAAAATTAAAATCAACTCGTAGCTCACAATAATATGTGTAAAGATAATCATAAATGAAACCTGACACACTCGCACATGCCACTCCTAGGGTACGCCTCACTTGGTTGCCTCGACGTGGTCATTGAGTATAGGGTGTTTTAGAGGTCGCCCTCCTGTCTAAAGATCCAAGTTTCCTCGGAACGGTTGCCTCGGATAAAAAGGATCTAGGACATTAGGGTTACCGCTAAGGCGTTCTACTATTGCTTTGATGACCACACATGTCCCTATAATCGAATTGACCCGATAACTCTAATGACGGTGCTACCTACTTCTCAATAGTGGGATAGTACTATCTAAAGGACATTTACACAGCTTAATTTCTTTTGAGTAGGTAGAGGTTCTCAGGTACTTGCTCTTTCAAAACAAAAATACTTTTCGCACTTACACTTTTTCAAACAAAAGTTTTCAAACAACACTTCATACACTCTTGAGGACAGATACAAGAGTTAAAAACTTTTTCAAAACCTACAAACACAAGAAAAGCAAAAATCTTTTGAAAACATAGTGAGCAAGTACCTAAGAGCCCGTGGATAACCACGGATAGAAAGGGTGCTAACACCTTCCCTTTCTATAATCTACCTCCCGAACCGAGAAACATCTCGAAAAGGAATTTTGCTGTGCTTTTGTCCTTTCCTTGTTGGGGAAAATAAAAGATGGTGGCGACTCTTGCTTACCACGACATTTCGTGAACCAGCATTCCAAAACAGTCAGTTCTATTTCCACCGATCACAGAACTGGCGACTCTGCTGGGGATATTATATAAGTGAGATGTACCTTAGGATTAGACCACTCTTGTTTTCAATTGTATGCCTTGTTTGCTTTAATATTGTGGGCTTGCATCGGAGTTCTATAGATCCTAACCCGGATCTGGGGGATACCCTTTAGAAGTAGCAACAAACTGTGAGGGAATTGTGCGGGGTATACCGACATGGTTGAAGCAGTTGCTACGTTGATGTGGCACTTTAGTGAGTACCGGTAACCCTTGAGTCAAGTCAAGGAGAGTACGGGGTCGCCGCGTGGTGTCGTGAAGCATCAACTGACCTTAGAACCTTACTTGACCATCCTGGCCTCTTTAGGGGTAGTGAGATGACCGACTTTGGTGCAGTCCGAAGTTGGTAGATACTCGATACTACACTCATTGAGGGTTGTTTTCTTGGAATATTTTGGTCGCCAGTTAAGTGGCTAAATCAAAACAATGAACACAGAAAACAACCCAATGATATTGAGCTCCTTAGAACCCGGTTACTATTGATAGGACAGGTTTTGAGCCAACCAACTTCAAGAGGGTAGTACCTAAACTTCATGCTGGCCTAAACTCTAAGGGCTGCCTGGTGTGACTTGTATGCCTTTACCATGTTTGCCTTTTGTGAATACCTGTGGTGTGCCTTTATCATAACATCATAACATCATAAAGAATCATGTGCATCTACTAACCACTTCAAGGGTTCGAATCTTCATCTTTGTTTTTGTTTTGTAGGACATGGAGACTCTCCGCAGGAAAATAATTCAGGTCAACCTTGTAAGGATCCCTCCTCAGCTCAAGGAGCTTACATCCAGGATTCCCGAGAACTCTTCCTTCAGTGAAAGACATGGTAGACTCATCAGCTTGGTCAACACCAACATTGAAGAAGATATGATAAAAGTTCTCTTCCAGTTCTTTGACCCCCTGCACCACTGTTTTACTTTCCCTGATTATCAATTGGTGCCTACTTTGGAAGAGTTTTCTCAGCTTCTGAAAATTACTATCCTTAGTCAACTACCCTACAACGGTACGGAAAAGGAACCAAGACTTGAATAGGTTGCTCAAGCACTACGTCTGCAACCATCTGACATCAAGGGGCATTGGGAAATCAGAAGCGGTATCAAGGGATTCTTGGCAAAGTTCCTGTTTGAGAAGGCACAAGAATGTTGGAATTCTCTTGACCTACAAGCCTTTGAAGAGGTGGTGGCACTCCTTGTCTATGGGTTGGTCTTGTTCCCAAATCCGGATCAACTTATAGATATAAATGCCGTCAAGATTTTCATGTCCAGGAATCCTATACCTACATTGCTTGGGGACATCATCCACTCATTTTACACTCGAACAATGAGAAAAAGAGGTGTTCTCATGTACTGCACTCCTCTCCTGGCAAGGTGGTTTATTTCGCACCTTCCACAATCAGTATTGAAGAATGAGAGGGGTTTAAGGTGGTCACAACGGTTGATGACTCTTACACATTCTGATATACATTGGTGTTCTCGGTCCAGAGAAAATGTCACTATCATTGACCGTTGCGGAGAATTTCCTAATGTTCCTTTACTTGGAATTAAAGGAGGCATCACCTACAACCCATGTCTGGCTTTGAGACAATTTGGATATGCTCGGAGGGATGGCCCTCATGATATGCTGATTCCTGACATAGTCTTTGACTTCGACAACGATGCGCAAGGACTTCGCCAAAGGTTCATCAGAGCTTGGAGGATGCCAAACAAGGTAGATAGTAAGACACTGGGCACAAGAATTCCATCCCCCTTGAGCCTTACCTCAAGTGGGTACGAGCCCGCTCCCAGAAGCTTATGATCCCATATCCTCACATTCTCCCCGTGATCAAGGAGCCAGTTGTGGAAGGAGAGGTCTCGTACACCATTCTACATCCTGACATGCCAACATCTTGGGAAGAAATGCAAAAGAGCTGGATCCAACTCAAGGAAGAACGGAATTCTCTTGAAGCCAGTTTACATGCCAGTGAGGAGAAGGTCTTGGAGCTCACCCGCCTACTTCACGAGGAAAAGACCCTCAACACCTACATCGCTCCAAAGAGGATGCACAGTGTCTTTTGGCATTAAGTATTTTGTAATATTTCGCCCATGAGGCATTGATGTACTAAACAATTTACTTCTTAATATAACGTGTGTTCTTTTTTTGTCTGCAACGAATTTGAAGTTTCGAACCCTTGAATGCATTGCATAAATAGCATACCATGCATCATATGCATAACAGGTACACTTTTTTACAGGTCACTTATCTTCTTCGCTGTTTATTTCAGCAGTCAGCATGTCTTCTGAACCTACCACTGAGCAAGCGATCAAGGCCCTCCAGGCTCAGAATGCCCAGTTCCAAGAGATGGTTATGAGCCTAGCCCAGGGGCAACAGGAGTTGAAAACCCTGCTTTTGAAGAAGAAGAAGAAGAGAACCGTCTTGTTCAATACCGGACACAGATATGGGAATGCACTGCAGAATGAGGTTGAGCTGACTACCCCATTTGTAGGGAAAGACAGTCCCCAAGAGAGAAGGGTTCCTAGTCCCGTGGTCTCCGACAACGAGACGGATTATAATGATGAACAGTACCCTCCTGCTAAGGACAGGTACAAACAGCTAGAGGACCGTTTAAGTGCTATGGAGATACAGAATGTGCCCGGGTTGGACTTCGGAGACCTAGGCTTATCCTCTGGGGTGGTGATTCCCCATAAGTTCAAGGCACCTACTTTTGCAAAATACGACAGAGCTTCTTGTCCTAAGCTGCACCTCCTATTGTATGTAAGGAAGATCCAACCTTACACTACCAACAAGAATTTGTGGATCCATTTCTTTCAGGATAGTCTTTCAGGGACTCCACTCGAATGGTTCTATCAGCTGGATGGAGCCAGCATTCGTAACTGGGAGGACTTGGCTACTGCGTTCTATAAGCAGTATCAGTATAATTCCGACCTCGCTCCTACGCGTACCCAACTCCAGGGTATGTCACTAAGGACGGGTGAAGGATTTAAGGAGTATGCTCAAAAGTGGAGAGACCTGGCTGGAAGGGTGCAGCCACCTTTGACTGACCGTGAGCTGGTGGATATGTTCTTGGGGACCCTGTCTGGTCCGTTCTTCAACCATCTGATTGGGAATTCTTCTGCCTGGTTTACAGACCTCATCTTGACTGGTGAGAGAATAGAAGCTGGTATCAAGTCTGGGAAGATACAGAAGGGTGCTTCCTCGAGCACTGAAAAGAAACCATTCAAGAAGGAATCTAGTGCTGTCTATGGTTCAAGGAGACAGAATAAACCGGAACGCCACCAAGCTGTCAACGCGGTGGTAATCTCAAAGCCTATTGTTGCTCCTCAGCAATATAACCAACAAAGAGGTGAAAAGCCTAGAAGGCAGTTTACTCGACTCAGCATGACCTTATCCCAGATATTGCCACAGTTACTGTTAACCAATCTGGTGACTCTGAGAGAAGCTCCGAAGATTGTGAACACAACCTCTCCAAAGTACAATCCCAACGCCCGCTGCGCTTATCACTCTGATAGCCCGGGGCATAACACAGATGATTGTTGGGCTCTGAAGAATAAGGTTCAGGACCTTATTGATGCTAAAGAGATAGAGTTCGAGGCGCCCGAAAGGCCCAATGTTGTGACTGCTCCTATGCCCAAGCATGGAGTGAATGTTGTAGAGGAAGACCTGTATGTAGCCTCTGTGGATGATATTGTTACTCCGTTGTTGACTGTCAAAAGGAACCTGTTGCTAGCCGGTTTATTTCCGGGATATAGTAAAGGTTGCCATCTATGTTCTGTTTCACCTACTGGTTGTCCTTTGTTGAAGTCAGGTATCCAAAACCTGATGGATAATAAAGAAATTCTGTTCGAGAAGATTGTTGTTCCTGCTACCCCTACTGAAGAAGTTTCCATTGTTACTATTTTCAATAATGCTCCCAAGGATCCCCCAAGGAAGCCTGTCAAAATCATGCCTGCTCAGAAGGTTGCACCTATAATCATCACTATTCCGGGGCCCATCCCCTATACATCTGACAAAGTTGTCCCGTGGCACTATGGGGTAGATGTTTATGTTCTTGGAGTAAAACAAGAGTTTGATAATAGTACCGGCGTCAGCAACATCACCGGGCCTGCCAAAGTCACCCGCAGTGGCAGGCTCTTCTCACCAGATATTGCACCTCCAGCTATCCAGAGACCTATTGTTATCACACCTGCAAGTGTGCCTATTTCTCCTCTTGACCAAGTTCTTAGTTCTACCCCTGCTGCCGAGTCATCTGACGCTCGGGGAAAAGGGATCGCTACTGATTTGCCTGCCCAGACGGAGGCACCAAAGACAACCACTGTTGAAGCTTCCAAACAAGAGATGGAAGAGATTCTTAAGATTATCAAGAAGAGTGATTTTAATGTAGTTGAGCAGCTGGGGCACACCCCATCTAAAATTTCTATGCTATCACTGTTGTTGTGTTCAGAGGCCCATGCCAAGGCTCTGATTTCCTTCTTGAAGACGGCCCATGTGCCACAAGAGACATCAGCTGATCAATTTACCGATTGTGTGGCCAACTTAACTGCTGATAATGGTTTGGGTTTCTCCGACGCTGATCTGACTGCTAAGGGGAAAAACCATAACGATGCCCTACATGTCTCCATTGAATGCAGAGGCACTACTCTTGCCCATGTGCTGGTTGACACTGGTTCCTCGTTGAACGTATTACCCAAGAAAGCTCTAGACAGGTTGGATTGTGAGGGTTTGGAGCTAAAGCCAAGTAACATTGTTGTCCGGGCCTTTGACGGGTCCAAAAGAATGGTGCACGGCGAGGTTGATATTCCAATCAGGGTTGGTTCTCAGGTCTTTGATTCTATGTTCTATGTGATGGACATCAGACCGTCCTATTCTTGTTTGCTGGGTCGTCCTTGGATCCACAAGGCTGGAGCTGTGACCTCCACACTACATTAGAAGCTTAAATACCCGGTCAGAGGGAAGATTGTTACAGTGCAGGGGGAGGAAGAGTATATGGTCAGTCACCTCAGCTCGTTCCGGTACATAGAAATGGACGGGGAGTTCATTGAGACCCCCTTTCAACACTTTGAAGAAGTTCCTCAGACACTGGCATCAGTGGAGACTGTGATTGAAGATCTTCCTTTGAAGATGGCTTCCTTAAAGGATGCCCGGGCTGTTATTGAGAAGGGTGAGTGTGCAAACTGGGGCCGACTTCCTGATTTCACTCAGAAGACTGACAAGTTTAGTTTGGGTTTCACTGTAAAAGCTCAAAGGGTTGTTCGTAAGGCAAGGATTGGAAGACCTCCTGCATTCATCACCAACCCGGGAGTAAATGCTATTGAGGGCGACGTGGAGGAATCTGAATTCGACAGCTGGATCTACCCTACGACCAACGGTGGACCAAGAAACTGGACGGCGAAAGACTTCATACCTATTACTTTTGTCACTCAGTAATGAACTCCTTTGTTTTGAATTTGTAACAGACAATAATTTGAAACTTTATGGCCCGGTGTCTTACCCGGGGCACCGTGGCTTCATTTGTGAGGGCTTTTGTGTGTCATTTTCATATATCATTAATAAAGCATTTGACGTTTTTGCATTTCAAATCTTGCGCTCCTTGTCTTTCTTTATTATATATTGCAAAACAACTATATTTACACACACTCACATATACAGGTCTCAATCCACTCTGGATCTCACTGGTAACGACTGTGCTACTGCCAGTTATGACTTCGAAAATCCGATCAACTTAGCCGAAGACGAAGGTGAAGATGATTGTGAAGTGCCTGGTGAGCTTGCAAGACTGCTACTTCAGGAAGAGAGGGCCATTCAGCCACATGAAGAGCTGGTGGAAACGGTAAATCTGGGTACTGAGACAGACAGAAAGGAAGTCAAGATCGGTGCCAATCTGGAGTCTAGTGTGAAACAACGGTTGATTCAGATGATGCATGACTACGTGGAAATCTTTGCCTGGTCTTACGAAGATATGCCTGGGTTGGATACTGACATTGTGGTTCATCACTTGCCTACCAAGGAAGAATGCCCTCCGGTAAAACAGAAGGTTCGCCGTATGCGCCCAGAGATGTCCGAGAAAATCAAAGCTGAGGTTATGAAACAATTCGACGCCGGCTTTCTAGCAGTGACTTCTTACCCTCAGTGGGTTGCCAATGTGGTTCCAGTGCCGAAGAAAGATGGTAAGGTCAGAATGTGTGTTGACTACAAGGATTTGAACAGGGCGAGCCCTAAGGATGACTTCCCTCTGCCTCACATCGACGTTCTGGTTGACAACACTGCTCAGCATAAGGTATTCTCCTTCATGGACGGGTTCTCCGGTTATAATCAGATCAAGATGGCTCCTGAAGACATGGAGAAGACCACTTTTGTTACTCAGTGGGGCACCTTCTGTTACAAGGTCATGCCTTTTGGGTTGAAAAATGTTGGGGCAACCTACCAACGTGCCATGGTTGCTCTGTTTCATGACATGATCCATCGTGAGATCGAAGTATATGTCGACGATATGATTGCAAGGTCCCAAACTGAGGAGGAACACCTTGACCATCTACAGAAGCTGTTTGACCGTTTGAAGTTGTACAAGCTGAGATTGAACCCGAACAAGTGCACCTTCGGGGTGAGATCTGGAAAACTGCTAGGCTTCGTCGTGAGCGACAAAGGTATTCAAGTGGACCCTGCCAAAGTGAAAGCCATACAAGAGATGCCAGTTCCCAAGACAGAGAAAGAAGTCAGAGGCTTTCTAGGACGGTTGAACTACATTGCCCGATTCATCTCGCATCTAACTACTACCTGTGAACCAATCTTCAAGCTACTGAAGAAAGATCAAGTGGTATGTTGGAATGATGAATGTCAAGCCGCTTTCGAAAGAATCAAAGAGTATCTCCAAGAGCCACCCATTCTTATGCCACCGGTTGAAGGGAGACCTCTAATCTTATACTTGACAGTACTGGACAACTCAATGGGGTGTGTGCTGGGGCAGCATGACGAGTCTGGCCGAAAATAGCATGCTATTTATTACCTTAGCAAAAAGTTTACCGACTATGAGACCCGATACTCACTGCTCGAGAAAACTTGCTGCACTTTGGTATGGGCTGCTCGCCGGCTGAGACAGTATATGTTGACTTACACCACTCTGTTGATTTCAAAAATGGATCTAATAAAGTATATCTTCGGAAAGCCTGCCTTGTCCAGAAGAATAGCAAGATGGCAGATGATCTTGACTGAGTATGACATCCAGTACACGACTCAAAAAGCAATCAAGGAAAGTGTGTTGGCAGACCATTTGGCACATCAGGCAGTGGATGATTACCAGTCTATGAACTTTGAATTTCCAGATGAGAATATCATGGTAGTGACTGATTGTGAAGTACCTGGACCGGATGAAGGACCTGAGGAAGGATCCCGATGGTCTATGCACTTTGACGGAGCCTCAAATGCTTTGGGTAACGGTATTGGCGTTGTGATCATATCTCCTAAAGGTTCTCATACTCCACTCACCGCCCGACTATGTTTCAACTGCACCAACAACATGGCGGAGTATGAAGCATGCATCATGGGTCTTCGAGCTGCAATTGACCTAAGGATCAAGTTTCTGAGTGTCTTCGGAGATTCCGCTCTCGTGATCAGTCAGATCAAAGGTGAATGGGATACAAAACACCCAAATCTTATTCCTTACAAGGAGTATGTATTGACGTTGATTCCCCATTTCGAGGAGGTAACCTTTGAACACTTCCCAAGAGAGGAGAATCAGTTGGCGGACGCGCTGGCTATGATGTCTTCTATGTTCAAAGTCAAATGGGACAACGAGGCTCCCCGGATCATTATTTGGAAATTGGATGAACCTGCACATTGCTGTGATCTTGAGACCGAAGAGGTAATAGAAAAGCCGTGGTATCGTGAAGTAAAGAGGTATCTTGAAGCTCAAGAATACCCCGAGGGTGCATCCGTTAATGATAAGAAGTTTCTGAGAAGGTTCGCGGCAAAGTTCTTCCTCAGCAATGACATTCTTTATAAACGAAACCATGATTCAACCTTACTGCGTTGTGTGGATAAGACTGAAGCAGAAAGGATCATGGCAGAGCTGCATGAAGGTACCTTCGAAATGCATTCCAGTGGACATACCATGGCAAAGAAAATCCTTCGGGCAGGATATTACTAGTCCACAATGGAAGCCGACTGTTATCAATATTCTCGGACATGTCACAAATTCCAGATCTACGCTGATAAGGTGCACATTCCTCCAGTTCCTCTGAATGTCTTGACAGCGCCTTGGCCTTTTGCAATGTGGGGCATTGATATGATCGGCGAGATCAGACCTACGACATCCAACGGGCATCATTTCATCCTGGTAGCAATTGATTACTTTACGAAGTGGGTTGAAGCAGCTTCTTTTGCCACCGTAACCAAGAACGTCGTGGCACGGTTCATTCGGCATAACCTGGTCTATTGATACTGTGTACCCAAGAGGATCATTACGGACAATGGTACCAATCTTAATAACAAGATGATCACTGAGCTCTGCGAGCAATTCAAGATACAGCACCACAACTCTTCTTCTTATCGGCCGAAGATGAATGGGGCTGTAGAGGCAGCCAATAAGAACATTAAGAAGATTGTGCAGAAGATGACAGTGACCTACAAAGATTGGCACGAGAGGTTACCGTTTGCTCTTCATGGATACCGTACCTCAGCACGGACATCAACAGGGGCAACACCCTTTTCCTTGGTATACAGCATGGAGGCAGTCTTGCCCATCGAAGTTTAAATACCCTCTCTCCGGATAATGAAGGATGCATGTTTAAGTGAAGATGACTGGATCCAGACTCGGCTTGATCAACTAAACCTAATCGACGAAAAGAGACTCACTGCTATTTGCCATGGTCAGACGTACCAAAAACGGATGATCAAGGCATTTAACAAGAAAGTCAGACGACAAGAGTATCAAGTTGGGGACCTGGTAATCAAGCGCATCATACTACCTCAAGGTGATCCCAGGGGCAAATGGACCCCTACGTACGAAGGGCCATTTGTGGTTAAGAACATCTTCTCAGGAGGAGCGATGATTCTAACCACCATGGACGGTGACGACCTTCCTCACCCCGTCAATGCAGACATAGTAAAAAGATACTACGCGTGATTAAAGACCC
The DNA here is from genome assembly GCA_948472305.1 of Vicia faba. Taxonomy (NCBI): domain Eukaryota; kingdom Viridiplantae; phylum Streptophyta; class Magnoliopsida; order Fabales; family Fabaceae; genus Vicia; species Vicia faba. Next base: position 414,290,631 of record OX451740.1, on the reverse strand, counting down.
ACTAGGTCGACTGGCCTAGGCAAAAATAAGGGCTTCCCATCGAACCAAAAGGGTTCGGGCAAAAATAAGGGATGAAAATAATAAAAAAAATCTGTACATCTGGCAAGTCGAAAACCTGAAAAGGCGGCTTGGGCAAAAATGGGTATCCCGGTGGACTGAAAACCCGAAAGGGTGGTCCAGGCAAAAATTAGGGATTAAAGCGTAATACTATGTCTCATTGGATCACCCTGCATCTAGACTTCGGTATCGACCATCAGGCTCGGACGGTGCCAACCTATCAGATTCCTCTTCAACTAAGCAGCAAAGTGATGAGACGCTTGAAGACATAAGGGCGATAACAGAGTTGGAACCCAGTGGGATTTTTCACATAGCTGTTTTCTTTTCTTTTCACAAATTGTATAAACTCTATTTTGTTCGGCGGCGTTCTCTTACTAGGATGTCAGCCTCTTGTACAAAAAGCGCCTATTTACAGGCAAAATTTCAAAATCAATATAAGCTCATTTTTCAGACAAATTGCCAATTATTTTTCCTTTATCTGCTTTGTTTTGCAAAGAACGTCCAATGTTCATTTTTGATATATGCATTTGAAATTAATTATTATTCATAAATATTTGCATGCAAAACAAAGGACTAATTACGGGTGACATCGGAAGTAGGGGCAATAAGAATTGTCTAAGCGATCTAGTTGCTCTGTCCACCAAGGTACCAAGGTAAGTTCGGCTGAAGAATGTGACCGAGATACCTTCACTCCCTGCAGAGTAAGACAAGAATTAGCAATACTCTCCCCAAACAGAGTTGGTCTCCCATCAGCCCTAAAAAAGCACAATATCTCCAGCAAGTCCGTAATACTCTCCCCCCAAGCAGAGTTGGCCTACCATCAGTCCTGAGAAGTTGGGTATCCCCAGAAGATCTTAATATTCTCCAGCAGAGTATAAAGATATTCCTCAGCAAGCATCCCCGGCAGTCTTAATATTCCTCAACAGAAATATAAGATTGTTCCCCGGCGGAATACAGACACCCCAGTGGAGTCATTTCCAATAAAGTTTCCCCAGGAGAGTCGAATCATATCCCCAGTAGATTCTGGAAGCTTATCCTCTGCAGAGTGCAAATGTGTCTCCCTAGCCTATTTCAGAAGGTTATTCTCCACCAGAGTCTAACTGGGTTATCCTCAGCAAATTACAACAGAAAGACGTCCCCAGCGAAGTTCTTTCTATCCTCAGCGGAGTTCATCATCAAAACCCCCAACAGGGTTTATCAACGGAATCCCCAGCGGAGTTATCGTTAAAATCTCAGTGAAGCATCTCTTCTCCACAGAGTAATTCCCCGCAGAGTAATCTCTTCACCAGGTTTATTCCCCAACGAAGTCATCCTCTCCTATAGGTTTATTCTTGCAATCATCTTCGTTCATCATCCCCAGCGGAAACGAAGAACTCTACTCTTCAACATCAGCCCATGATTCAACGAACTTCCCGGCATTCATCAAGGATTTATTTTCCCAGACGAAGATACATTCATAAACATCACATTGTCATACATCATGATACATGCATATACGCATCATATCACACAATCTCATTTATTTTTTAGAACATCATGACATCATGCATTTCATACATCATGACATTGCATACAACTAATGTTTTGCCTTTTCAGGAAAAGGTCAATCAAAAGATGATTACCATCAACTGTTGCAGTTCCAGATCAACACCTGTAACAGGCCAGGAAATATTTGTGAACGACTGATTGTAGATTCGATACCTGTAACTAGCCAGGAAAGTTATCTACATGAAGAGATTGAAGATCAACACCTGTAACAGGCCAGGAAATTATCTTTCATTCTCAGGTCAGAGATCTACACCTATATCCAGCCAAGAAAGCTATCTCGACCAACTTTTTTTACGTTCCGGATTAATACCTGTATCTAGCCAGGAAGTATCTGTGGACGATTGATTGTAGATCTATACCTGTAACTAGCCAAGAAAGTTATCTACATGAAGAGATTGAAGATCAATACCTGTAGCAAGCCAGGAAGTCATCTTTATTTCTCAGGTCAGATCTATACCTGAAACCAGACAGGAAAGCTATCTTGACCAACCTTTTTTTAAGTTCCGGATTAATACCTGTATCTAGCCAGGAAGTATCTGTGGACGATTGATTGTAGATCTATACCTGTAACTAGCCAGGAAAGTTATCTACATGAAGAGATTGAAGATCAATACTTGTAGCAAGCCAGGAAGTCATCTTTCTTTCTCAGGTCAGAGATCTATACCTGAAACCAGACAGGAAAGCTATCTTGACCAACCTTTTTTTTTAAGTTCCAGATTAATACCTGTATCTAGCCAGGAAGTATCTGTGGACGATTGATTGTAGATCTATACCTGTAACTAGCCAGGAAAGTTATCTACATGAAGAGATTGAAGATCAATACCTGTAGCAAGCCAGGAAGTCATCTTTCTTTCTCAGGTCAGGGATCTACACCTGTATCCAGCCAGGAAAGCTATCTCGACCAACCTTTTCTTAAGTTCCAGATTAATACATGTATCTAGCCAGGAAGTATCTGTGAACGATTGATTGTAGATCTATACCTGTAACTAGCCAGGAAAGTTATCTACATTGAAGAGATTGAAGATCAATACCTGTAGCAAGCCAGGAAGTCATCTTTCTTTCTCAAGTCAGAGATTAATACCTGTATCCAGCCAGGAAAGCTATCCCGACCAACCTCTCTTAAGTTCCAGATCAACACCTGTAACCAGCCAGGAAATATCTGTGGACGACGGATTATAGATTAATACCTGAAACCAGACAGGACAACTATCTACTTGACCATCATCAGGCAACCCTACACAGGTTCCTTCTTTCAACTTACAAAGTTACAATTCTATGAACTACAGGTATGCAAGTTCTCGCTAAGGAATCTCTTATGCGATCAATCTCCAGATGGCCTCTTTAAGCCCATCTCCACAACTATCCATTACATCTCCAGATGGCATCTATAAGCCCATCCCCGACAAGATTCTGTCACATCTCCAGATGGCATCTACAAGCCCATCCTCTTATCCATCATATCTCCAAGTGGCATCTGTAAGCCCATTCCTGCCATCACATTGTTGATACTGCACTATGCGAGTGCAAATTTCTGAGCACTTTAGTGTTCAATCATCTTCCACCTTCGGATCACGAAAGGCTCGAAAGCCAATCTATATCCCCAGGTTTAAGAGAATTGAACAGGGGAAATTGTTTTACCCCAAAATTTGCCCTCCCATATTCTTCAAGATTTGTCAAGAATGATCCTTAAATTGCCCAAAGATTGCTCAAGGAGTGTACAGTCAAACCACCTCCTAAGCCAGCTGAAATTAGGGTTTTGGTTCCTTCAATGAATTTTAGGTTTTCAGTGGCTCAATCAAGTCTCATAGGCCTACATACATCCTCAAGCATCTACATGTCAAGTCTCAAGACTCACAATGCCAGTTTGCACAGTCAAAAGCCCTATTTGATCAACAGTCAACTGCAGGGGTAAAATGGTCATTTTACAGTCAAAAGTCAAAATTCTTGGTCAACATCTTATTTTGAGCACACAATCATCATTTGATCAAATCTTGATCATGATTCCACAAGAATGGCTCAAAAATCATTAAGATGCAAAAAGTTATTATTTTTGGACACTAGAAAAGTCAACTGTATTTTGACCAAGGCATAACTTTTTCATGGTTCATCAGAAAAATCCCATCCAATGCTCATTTTTAAGGGAATGACATTTCCTACAACCCATCTTCACATTCCAAGTCCAATAGATGCTCTCACAAAAAGTTATCAATTTCTAAATTATAGGTCAATTTTAAAGGTCAACAAAAATGCACTTTAAGTCAAAGACCATAACTTGAGATTGGTAAATCCAAATGACATAGGACAAAAGGCATTGGTTAGAGGACTTCAAGACATTTCCAAAATGTCCAAGAACATGTTCATATGATCAAGATTGAGCAAGATATGCATTGGAGAAGTTGGGAAATTTTTGTGAATTTGTAAAAGTCAACTTTGCTCAAAACACCTTGTTTTTGCTAATGGGCCTCAAATTTCTTCTTGAAACTTTATCCAAGACCTATGCACGACCCATCAAGCTTATTTGAATTTATTTTCTTATTTTTATTAATTAATTGGATTTTTAATTGATTTTAATTCATTTAATTAATTTAAATTGTAGGAAATACAAAGATTTGATTTTTCAATCTTTTTATGAAGCAAATGTGGTCAAGATATGCTGGCAATTTCGTGTACCAATCAAGGATGCAAAAATCTCCAAATTAGGCAACTTTTTCCAATCATGAAGATTCAAAAAGATGTGATTTCCAATCAAATATTGAATCATCATTCCAATGGATTTTTGTGCAAGATTTTAACCTAATTTCAGTCTCATATATATACATAAGCCAACCCTAATCATGCACACGTGAAAAAGCTGTTGCAAGAAGGCCATAGCATATTGAAATTTTCCAAGAAAACTCAAAACTATTTTCTGTATTCTAGGGAGAATTAAGGACATTTGTTGATTTCAATACACTGCAGGAGGTTCCCAGGACGATTGACAATCAATTTCCAGCTTCATAGCTCAAAGAATCACTAGTTACAGAACCACGGTTTGCTTCTTATGTTCAGAATCGTATTGGCTATTTCATGCATAATTAACATGTTTTATTGATTGTTTTGTATTGTTAGAACTCATATAAAGCTAATGGCATAAGTTAATTGGATTATAATGCATAGAATCGAAAGATGCCATTGATGAATTTTAGGGTTCATAAGCTTTCAAATTAGGGCTTTGCAGTACAGGAAAAATTAAGCCTTGAGAGACCTATGGTTGAAATCGTTGAGACAAGACGAATCCAAAGCCACCATCGTGAAATATTTATGTAGCCTGTAGGGCTAATCGCTATTATTCTTCATCATGTTTTGTGGGGGTTAAAAACCCCCGCTATCTAAATTTGTTTTTACAGGCACAACGAGGACGATGATGAGGTGTTGATTCATGGTTGGATAATTCAAATAAACGCGTGTTTTATTGGTTTGACAGCTTAGCGTTTTGTTTCTTAATATTATAATTGATTGTTATTATATTATCAAAAGCAAGCACATGGCGTAGTGGAGGATGCGTTGGCTGGGAATCATTGGGACCTGGGTTCGAGTCCCAAGTCCACCAAAACTCCTATATTATTTTTCTTAACATAATTGTGTGCAGATTTCCAAAGGGAGTGTACCATGCGCCTCAAACGTCCAAGCGCCATGTGGCTTCAAGCAGCAATCCAATGGTCATCAGTGGAGGACTACCATGCCCCCTGGTCAATGCACGTGTGGGCAATCATTAAAGTCAAACAGGCTTAAGAGATTAATGGGCCTGAGAATTGCTAACAAACCTCCTCTTTGGGCCAGCACCCCCCCTAGTTTCTTTTTTCTCTTTATATTTTCTATTTTATTAAGTATTATTATTATTATCACTAAAATTAACATAATTAATTTTTCACAATAAAAATTCAGAAAACTAAAAACTAAAATATTTTTATTATTATTAATTTCACCTTTAATTTATTATTTTGTAAATAAATACTAACAAATTAATTTAGTTTAATTAGGTTTAATTTTGACTTTTTCATAATAAATAAAATAAATTAGAATTAGGGTTTTTACTAACTTTTGACTTTATTTTTATTTATTTTATTTTCATTAAAACATAAAAAACTAAAAAATATTTTTTTCCTTTTAATTAATTAATTAATTAGCTTTAGGTTTAATTTAATGTAAAATAACCAAAAATTCATTTTTTCTCAAAAGAGGGTCAAAACCCTAAGGACTTCTCCGATGCAATTTTATTTCGCGCATATTATTTTTTGATCATATTTATGTAATTGTTCCGAGGATGTAATAGCGTAATTAGGACTTTTTTATCGCTTTATTTATTTTCTTGCATTTACTTTCCAAGGGTTATGTTTTTGGCAATGTAAATACCCGACGCCTTGTAATAGCGTAGATTTACTTTCCGCAATTTATTTTCCGCACAATTATTAATTGTTAGATGTATGTTAACTATACATGACAAGATTTGCCTGAAAATTAAAATCAACTCGTAGCTCACAATAATATGTGCAAAGATAGTCATAAATGAAACCTGACACACTCGCACATGCCACTCCTAGGGTACGCCTCACTTGGTTGCCTCGACGTGGTCATTGAGTATAAGGTGTTTTAGAGGTCGCCCTCTTGTCTAAAGATCTAAGTTGCCTCGGAACGGTTGTCTCGGATAAAAAGGATCTAGGACATTAGGGTTACCGCTAAGGCGTCCTACTATTGCTTTGATGACCACACATGTCCCTATAATCGAATTGACCCGAATAACTCCAATGACGGTGCTACCTACTTCTCAATAGTGGGATAGTACTGTCTAAAGGACATTTACACAACTTAATTTATTTTGAGTAGGTAGAGGTTCTCAGGTACTTGCTCTTTCAAAACAAAAATACTTTTTGCACTTACACTTTTTCAAACAAAAGTTTTCAAACAACACTTCATACACTCTTGAGGACAGATGCAAGAGTTAAAAACTTTTTCAAAACCCACAAACACAAGAAAAGCAAAAATCTTTTGAAAACATAGTGAGCAAGTACCTAAGAGCCCGTGGATAACCGCGGATAGAAAGGGTGCTAACACCTTCCCTTTCTATAATCTACCTCCCGAACCGAGAAACATCTCGAAAAGGAATTTTGCTGTGCTTTTGTCCTTTCCTTGTTGGAGAAAATAAAAGACGGTGGTGACTCTTGCTTACCGCGACATTTCACGAACCAGCATTCCAAAATAGTCAGTTCTATTTCCACCGATCACAATGCCCATCTCTGATGAGGATCTTGATTGAGTCCTACACATGGATGCATTCTTATGAGACATGCTTGTGGCTCTCGTGGAACCGACACTATTTAGTCTTGTATGTGTTGGGCTTGGACAGTGTCTGCCAAGGAAAGTGGACTCCGGCTTAACGAAATTCAGAGTTTGTGCAATCGGATAAGATGCGCTCGTGTGAGGTGTTCAGGGGTGTGTAGTCGTGGAACCGACCAGCAGGCCCTTTGTACTCCCGCGGCTTCCAGGGTCTATCTTCTTTTCTTTTATCTACTCCCCAACGAGATGTCGAGGATCATCATGTTTTGAGACTTTGGTATTCTCTTGATGCCGCGAGTCTTATGCGTTATTGGCAGCTTCTTTTTCCTCATACTGGATGTATGTCTGGGTCTTAAGGAGGAGATTTCCCATAGACGATGCCACTGATCTTACTAGTGATAAGAATATGTAATGGGCCGATATATGCATATGTAATGTTGGAATCAAATATGAGAGGGCGTCTAGTGTTGTGAGTGTCTCGATGCCAACTGCCTTGGCGAAGTCGCTGCGAGGATGTAGTCCATGATCGAGCGTATATTTTTTCATATTGTCAGTCTTGGAGACTTGCACGACTTCGCGGTTGAATCTTTCTATGTATGCCCGGAGGGATTCTTCCTTTCCCTGAATGATGGCTTCTAGCGACACCTCAGATTTCGGGTGACGGCAAGAGGCTGTAAAGTGCCTTGAGAATTTCTTCCCAAGATTCTTCCAGGACGTGATGGACTCGTTGTGTATACTTGTATACCAGGCCATAGCCCCCTTTCGAAGAGTGATGGGAAATAGTCAGCATTTAATGGAGCCTTTGACGCCTTAGTAGTCAAGCAAAGCATCAATATTCTCTATGTGCTCATCTGGATCGGCAGTTCCATTATATGTCCCTAGATTGGGAGGTTTCTCTAACCCGATGAGGAGGGGAGTTTCCATGATTTCTCGAGACAACGGACTGCGGGGCTCGTCCTCGTCGCTTCGACCTGGTGTCAACGGTGGAGAGTAATTGTTCCTTCCTCGGACGGACCTTTGGTTTGGGAGAAGGTGAACGATGATTCTCTGATCGGTGGTTGCCTCTGGTCTTTTTTGTGATCAGGGAGCATAGGTCTTTATGAGGACAAGTACAATTGTGCTTATTGATCAGTGATGTCTCAAGTTTTTCCGGTGCATAACGACAGTTGGGTCGTAGTGGTGATGGGTTTCAAGACCCACGTCGTCGGTATCTCCATGTAGGAGATCTTGAATGGTGTCCCTTCTCTAGTGTCCCAATCCCATCACTCTACTAGAGGATCAGAACGTTGGTCTGATTTAGTGTTGTGAGCAAGGCTGTCATAGTTGGGTCAGCGTTGGTCGGCACCTGTACCGGCTAGAGAATTGTTGGCGCTTCTTCTTGGACCTTCTTGGTTTTTCTAGTCTCTAAGAAATGGACGTCATCATCCTTATCTTCTTCGGATAGGGGATACGTGATGCAATTGTCTCTCTTCAGGGGAATGTCTTCAAGGAGAGACATCTCTCTGTCATTCTCAGTCTTGTGGACAAGGGAAATGACGGTCTTTCCAACAAGGTGGTTATCATCTCGATCGACCATGATAGGAATCTTGAAACGTTGCTTTGATCTTTGGTTTCCAGGGAAAAATATGGGGAAAGCGTATTTCCCACAGATGGCGCATTGATCTTATCGATGATCAGAACCAGTAATGGGCTGATATTTGCATCTGCAATGCTGGAATCGAGGAGGAGGAGGTGTACTTGAAAGACACTCTGATGCTCAAGTAAGTAAGGGTGCAAAGATATACAAGAGAGAAGATAAGGTTTTAGAATTGAATATTGGATACATGGCCCTCACAAGTGTGAGGGTTTATATAAGAGAATTTCTTTTTACACCTAGTAGTGTTGAGTTAAACCTTTGAAAACTCGAAAATACCCTTCGGATGTGAATATTCGAATGCACCTCTCAGCATGTTTTGGATATGCACATCTGAAGACACCTTTTTCCCATGTTTTAATACTTAAACGTTGAATTTAAAATTCTAGAGGTAGTTTCAGTTATGCATATCTGAAACTACCTTTTCCATATTAGAATGCTGCATGGTCACCCATTTCAACTATTTCATTCATTTTCTTTCCTCCCATAACCAAAACCCTAAACAAAACTTCAACCATTCTCAATAAAATTTTCATCTTTAAACCAAGTTTCAAGTGTTTAAGCATAGCAAAGAGAGCATAAAAAGCTGCAATTTGAGACAAACTTTCCTCATTTCATCTTACATTCCTTGCATTGATGCTGATTTGTGGAAGGAAAAAACAGTGTCACTTCGGATATGTATATCCGAATTCAACCTACCATAATTCTGATGTGCATATTTGAAAACATGTCTGTTGCAGAAATAGAATTCTGTTTTTAACATAATTTATGTTGTTTTGGCCGTCTTAGGTATGGTGCTCCCCGACAATATTCCCAAAGTTGTCGTAAAGGTTCATACATGGTCAATGAAGATGCTAAGCCGAATGAGATGAAGGACGTTGATAAAATGATAGATGTCGTGATAGATTATGGACAACAATTTACAAATGATAAAAGTTTCACCTCTCGTCAACATATGTTTGAATGGATTCAAATGGAAACTAGCAAACTTGGGTTTGGCATTGTGATTGGAAGGTATGACAATGGAACTAGTAGAAGGCAGCCATTTTTTGTGATCACATGCGAGAGAAGTGGGAAATATGTTCTGAAACTCTGGAAGTTAAAACAGGATGACATGGGATCAAGGAAATGTGATTGTTCGTCTAAATTGTGTAGTTATTGTAGGGTGGATGCTTCGTGGAGGTTTAATATCATGTATGGTATGAATAATCATGTGTTGGACACCAAGTTGCAGGGGCATCCAATTATATGTCAGCTTAATCCAGAAGAGAAGCAATCTATTTCAAAATTTTCATTAGTCAAAGTTGTGCTGAGAAACATATTTGTCGGTTTGAAACGGAATAAACCAGAAAGTGTTACAAATATCAAGTCGGTTTAAAATTTCGTTATAAACAACACATTGCATAAAGAGGTTTGAGGTCTGAAATGCAACATTTATTGAAATGTTTGGATGATAACCACTAAGTTTCCAGGTACATAGTTTTTTAGAACAACGTCAGTATTCGTGACATTTTTTGGACTCATCCAGAAAGTAACAAGTTGTTCAACACATTTCTAATCGTCCTTATGATTAATTTGATGTACAAGACCAACAAGTATAGGCTTCTGCTTCTAGAAATTTTTGGTGTCACCTCAACAGACAAGACATTTTCGATTGGATTTGGTTTTTTGGAATGTGAGAAAGAAGACAACGTCACTTGGGCATTGGGTATATGCAAGACTTTGTTGAAGGATCCACAAAATATGCCCAAGGTCATTGTTATTGATCGAGATAATGCCCTTATAAATGTGGTTGGCAGTGTGTTTCCTTCATCAACCGCATTACTTTGTCGGTATCATATAACAAAAAATGTGAGAGCTCGACTCAAACCCATAGTTGGAAAAAAAGAAAAAAAAAGGTGAAGACAGAAACAAGATCAAATTCGGTGTTGTGGTTGAGAAGATAATGGGTGCATGGACTGATATTCTAAATTCTACTATAGAAGCGTTGTACACTGAGAATATGATACACTTCCAGAACTTGTATTCTGAATTCGGATATGCACATCCGAAGTAAATTTAATTTAAAAAAAAAAGGTTGGTGGTGCATTCGGATATGCATATTTGAATTATGGGTTTTTCGCCAAAGACTTGGAAGAAGAGTACTATGTGTAAAAATAAATTCTCTTTAAATAATGCCCCTGGCGCTTGGTCACTGGTTCCTATTTTTGGGCCTTAATATTAGGCCCAAAAACAGGTGACTGCCAGGATTTTTGCGTGAAAGCAAAAGCAGACAGCTTGTGCTCGTGATCCTGGGGAGATGTGCCCAAAACTAGTTGTTATCACAGACAGAGGTGCTTGGAACTAGTCATTTTTATGAGCAGGGACGTGTTTTGTACCCTAATTTTTGCCCCTAAGATCCTCAATCATCTCATATCATCACAATGTATCAAGATTACACATTTGGGTTGGCTACCTCTTTTGCTTGTTCTCCTATCTTTAAGTTTGCTCTCAAGGAATCATCAAGCACCCTAATTGTGTATCTTGTATATATGTGTTTTACATGTTTATTGACCTCTGATCAAAATACCAAAAATATGTGTGCTTTGTTTTTGTAAATTTCCAAAGCATCCAGCAATCAGAGTTTTTTTGGCATTTTTCTTCTGAGAAAATCGATTACCCCATATGTGGAAATTGATTTCCCTCACTATTTTTGCGCCAGGATTTCTTTTTTTCAGTGGAAATCGATTAACCCATATGAGGAAATTGATTTCCTGAGGCGAATTTTGAAAAAAAAAGAAGCAATTTTCAGCATTTAGATCCAATTTCTTTTTTTAGAGAATATTCTTGTTTACCAAACAAAAAATACCCCACTTCATCATAATTAAATTCCATCATACACCCTCATTTGATTACATGTGCACCACTTGATTCATTTTTTAATCCAAAAATCAATTACCAAGCCTAATTTTGTTTCCAAACCAAACTCCAAATCACCACTAATCTCAAGCCTAAACTATATAAATAGAGCCCTCATTTCATTAAAATCTCAAGCTTTTGATAGCCAAATTCACCTTGCTAAAAAATCTCTCTACTCTCTTCATCTATCAAATTCACTCAAAGCTCCATTTCCATAAAAATTAGTAAGCTTTTCATTGAAGCTTACTAATCTTTGATTTAAACCTTCATCCAAACACTTTTTATTCATTATTTCTCTAGATCAAAGCTTGGGAGGTTGATTCTTGGGGCTGAATTGAAGCAAGTTTTTGAAGTTGTTTTAATAATTTTCTAGATCTACCTTTGGTAAGTTTGATCTTCATCTTTCACAATGTGATCTCTTGTTGATCTTTGTGGTTTAATTTTTTGAGCTACTTTTTTGATTCCATTAGTGATAATTTCTCATAATTTTATGGAATTCTCGTGCTCAATTAAATCCAAGATCACAAGATGTTTGATAAATTGTTTGAGCAAGAATTTTGCCTTTGAAATATTGTTTTGCTGTTTTTTGCAGCAGTAAATCGATTTACCACTTAGGTAAACGATTTACCACTGTTATTTTGCGCATATTTTTGAATATTTATACTGGTAAATCGATTTACCAGACAAATAAATCGATTTACCACTGGCGGATTGATGTTTTTTCTCTATTTTGGGGCTGTTTTTGGTTCTTTTCTATTTTTTACTCCTTTTTTTTTATTTTGACTTTGGATTACAATTTTGAATGTCCAATTTCTCTTCAAATTCCATGGACTTAGAATGTAGATGAAGTTGGATAAACATTCATTAATTCAAATATATCTTAGAGTGAAATATTTAATTCATTCTTGGTGCTTTGAATTAGTGATATTTTTAGTGCTTTAATTCATCAGTTATGAGTGATTGAACTTGAAGATGAAATAATTTTGAGGATGTGATCCAAATTTGATTTCTCATTCCCTCCCTCTTCATCTTATCTATTTATTCTTTTTGTTCTTTTAAGTGATAATTAATGGCATAAGCTTTATGCTTGAAATTGTTCAAGTATGATTGATTATTTAACCATGGCTCAAGACCCTTGAAGCTTGTTATTAGGAGGCTTTGATTTTACCAATCCTCTAACAAGTCTTCATAAAATTTTACCTAAGTTCAATCTTCAATCATCATTGATCACTTATTATGGAATTAATCTCCCTTCTTCTTTATCTTTATTTTGTTTTTACTTGTGCTACATGTTTTAGGAGTTTGGTTTTTACCATGTCTTTAACATGTATGGTACATATATTTCTATTGATCATCCTCAAAGTAGGTGTGACTTCTACATAATTCCATTTACGATTGCTTAATATAATGCTAAATTTGTCCCAATTCAGAAAATGATTATTCGGGACTCAAACTTTATGTTTGTATGTCCAAGTATGGTTGATTGTTTATCTTGGGTCCAATACATTTGAGACTTATTGTTAGGAGGCTTTGATTATATCAATCCTATAATGATTTTTCATTATTCTTGATCCAAGATCATCATTCAATCATCATTGATCATATTTGTGACCATTAACTTCTAACTTATAACTTCTAACTCATTAACAATTAACTTTACTTTATGCTTTTATTTTATGCCTTTATTTTTTATGCGTTTTTATTTTTAGCATTTACATCTCATGCTATTTTATTTTTTCTCACTTGAGCATTTATTTTTATGTCATTTTATCTTTGCTCACTTGAGCACTTATTTTCATGTCATTTTACCTTTGCTTACTTGAGATTTTCTTTTTATTTTTAAGACACTTAATAACCAACTTGAACATTAAAAGACTTAAGCATCTCTTCATGGACTATTGGTTACTATCCTTGGTATATTGGAGTTGTGTACCTCTTGGACTTAGGATTAGAAGCCTTGATACTTTGAGACTTTGAGACCTTTGGATCTCGTGTTGCTTTATTGTCATATTGCTTGTGTATTGGGAAATCTTCTGTGTGCAAATGTTATTGTGTTGGTCTTAAGTGATCTATATGACACATTGGCTCAATATTGAAGACCTTGCTTTGGGTTTTAAAATCTTGGGTTTCTTGGATACCTCTTTTCTAGTGATTTATTTTCACATGGATGATTGGTACGCTCTTGGTCTATTTGGTACTTGTTGATTTTAATCCAAAGGATGAGAGTTCTACATTGACTTCTTAATATCAAGTGTTGACTTCTTGTTGGTTAGACTATTCCTTACCTTAGCTTTTATTTTGTGTATATAGGATAGTCTCTTCATCTCCTCATATCTTCTTTAATTTTAAAATCTTCTCTCTCCTTTTCAAAATTCTTCTTGTTTTTAAACTTGAACCGCTTTCATAATAAAATTGAACTTCGGTCCATGCATTTTCAAAACCTTTTTCTTAATCAAACTTTAGTCAATTTAATCATACTTTGACATCTTTTTTTGAAAGACTAAAAGTCATTAACCTCATTCAAACCTTTTTGCCGCTTTGGCTTTTCTCTTTAAAACTTTTTTTCTTAAAATTAACCAACACACCAAACTTTTCAAAAAATTTAAGGAGAACTACGAGTGTCCTGATCCCATATTGCACGAAAGGTAGTATGTAGGCACAAAAGGTTCGCAATCGCAGCAGGTGCAAAAATTGTAAAACCACTTCTTTTCTCATCTCCACCATCTATTTTGTAAATATTTTTTTATAGCCAAAATATACAGATTTTCAAAAAGGTTCATGCAGAGTACCGTAAATGTTTAGGGTGCTAATACATTCCCTTTGCATAACCAACCCATTTACCTCGACCTCTTTATATATATATATATATATATATATATATATATATATATATATATATATATATATATATATATATATATATATATATATATATATATATATATATATATATATATATATATATATATATATATATATATATATATATATATATATATATATATATATATATATATATATATATATATATATATATATATATATATATATATATATATATATATATATATATGTCAATCAATTCCGATACATATAGTAAATCGATTAATCTGGTTTTGTGGTTCAGAGAAACGACTCACTAACCAAATCTTATTTCCACCAAAAATCAAACTCGAATAGTACCCGAATAATTCATCTTTAGTGAAAGCTTCTTTCTCCATCTCCTAACCTATATTTATCACACCCTCCATGCCTTTTAAATAATATATTTAGTAGAATTTCAATTAAAATTTATTATTAATTTACGTAAATTTATTATAATGTCCAAACATAGGTATAAAGTAAAATATACTCCCTCTGTTCCTTTTTAAGTGTCGTTTTAGAAGAATTTTTTTGTTTCTATTTAAGTGTCGTTTTTATAGTTTAATGTTATCATTTGTCAATTATATCCCTACTTTCTCAATAACTCCACTTCACATTTTCCATAAAATTAATTATTTTCTCAATTTGTTATTGGAAAAAGAGATATGGTATATGATTGAATTTATTTGGAAAGAGAAAATAAAGGAGGGTATAATAGGAAAAATAACTCTAATAATCCACTATCTTGGTTGAAGAGTTTTACGCTAAAATGACACTTAAAAAGAAACGGAGGGAATATATTAAAATGATAGAAAATTAAATGATAATTTAATACAAAAAATTGCATTTACTACCATTAATACAAAAGAATTGATTGTTTGCCCGTTGAAAACAAATCATTATCAATATTTTTGAAAAAAATTTAACTTATGAATTGATGTTTTTGACCACCATAATAAGGTATTATATGTAAATAAACTATTCATATTTCATACTAATAAATTAACAACTTTTAATCCTTTTATAGTCTTAATAATAAAATCATAGTAACATTGTTACAATTACTGAACAAGAAGTTCAATTTAATTTAAGAATAAATTGAATATACTCATTTTAATGTACTTTCTTAAAAATCTTAATAATTAAAATTTGATTAATTAATTAAATAAATATGATGCTAACTATTTTTTATATAGAAATCAAGAATTTTACGCACAATAGTAGATGTTAATCCTTCGAACCAATAGGATTATAAGGGATAAAAAAAAGTCTCTCTCAAAAAAATTTAACACTACATTGTTCCCAAAATTAAGTTCGAATTCAGAATTTTAGACTAAAATGAAAGAGATCATTTACCATCTCTTTCAAATGCTCTTGAAGATAATTTACAGTGATGCTTCAGTAACCTATCAATAACACATAACTCGTCCCACACTGCAACACGGGATCTGACTTTGTGAAGGTATCGACAAAGAGCTCAATTCCTAATGATGATAGCAATAATTTTGTTTTCCCGTTTCAAATGCTATTGAAGGGTGACAGGGGAAGCAAAGACTCATTTACTTTCGATCATAAGAACATGGTGAATCAACAACATGTTGAACGAATTAATACTAGACATCAGTTGTTCATTAGCAGTGCTGATTTGAAAAGTTTCAAAAACAAGGATTTGGTAGAATGTATAGTGGATGAGGAAAGTGATTCAAAGTGTGTTGAAGGCAAAAACTTAACACTGGATGTTCTTATTGTTGGACTTGAGACTTAACACACAAGAGGGGGGGTGAATTGTGTGATTTGGAAAAACATGGTTTTGAAAAACTTTTTCAGAGATTAAAACAAATTTTAAAAAACTTTTTTCAAAACCTAAGATCTATCAGAGTTTCAAAAGTTTTTTATAACTTATCAGCATAAAATAATTTTGAAATCAAATATGAAAAGTAAAAGTTAAAGGAAAAGAAGAACACCACAACATATATAGGTTCAGTCAAAACTAAAGGACCTACTCCTTTTTCAAGAATTGGTCTTGAGAGTTTATGTTAAGTACTTGCGAGCTTTTAGTAGGTGAAGCTCATGAACCCCCTTATACAAGGAAATGTTGGTTGTCCTACAACCATGATAAATACAAGACGAAATATATCAATGTTCACATCTTCTCCATTGTTGAGATCGAAGTGGCCAAGCTCCTCTTCTAACTTGTAGATTAAAGCATCATCACTTCTCTCTACTAAAAATCTTTGAGCTAAATATGGTTTAACATGATAACCATTAACCTCTTGTAATTTTAACAGGTTGGTCAACTAACATATGGTTTTATAGCGAGCTAACCATGAACCTAACGGTGAGTTCATCAATATTGTTGATCTTCAACCTTTTAATAAATAATTACAATGGTCTTAAGATAAGCTCAACAGCATTAATAATCTCCAACCTATATAGATTAGGGCCTAATCACACAAATTCACAACCAAAGCTTTTAACAGGTTTAGATTTGAACAACATAATTTTTTATCCCTAAAAGTGGATGATATTCATCAAGGTGAAACAAAACAACCTTGAAGAATTTTATACATTTCCACCAAACCAGAAATATATAAACTTCTCCTCACAAAAGCATTTGGCTATAAGAACTAGTGAGAGAAAGTGACAAAAAAACTTAGAGAGAGAGAGTGTCAATACACATTTCGAGTTCTGGATAATGTGAAATGAGGAAATGAGACCTCTATTTATAGGCTTGATGAATCCAAAAAGAGGGAACCTCATTTAATTAAAAATAATTGTTGTTAATCAATTGACTTAATCGATTAACACATAAATTCCAACAACTATGTTTTTTCCAAAATGGTAGGTTTTGATATGTAGATGTTGCCAATAGTTTGAGATAATTCAAACTTCCTTGTTTAGCAAGGGAGATTTTATTTAATCGATTAACATATAGGCTTACTAGATTAAATATAGCCAAATTTTTTTTTATGACTTTTTGAATGCTCTGATCACTTTTATGAACTTTTATATATTTTCCTCAATTCATTTCATTTCAAAACATCTTTAAAAAATGTTTGTGTGTGTATGTGTGTGCGCGTGCTTATGGTCAATCACTTCGTTTCTATTTTAGGGTGATCAACCTAGATCTTGTGCCTGATGTATTCCATATGTTTGACCTTTGCTTGATATCTTTTGAGGGTTTTGATATAGTATGTTTGTTTGCCTTTTGTCTGAATAACTATTGTTCATATCTGAGGCTTTATCTAAGATCTCTATTAATTCTTATCAAACCCATGCCTTGCATCTTTGACTTCTTTAAGTGCACTGGTTGACTTTCTTTATATTTTCATCTTCATTATGCTTAATGTTGACTTTATGATCTTTTACAGTTTGTCAATATATTGCATCTTTATCATGTTGATCATTTATTTTGTACTTTTATAGTTAAAGACTTGTTACATTTATTATTCTAAGCTATTTGTTATGTTTTTTTTTTGTATTTGAGGCGAAACTTTGTTGCATCTTTAATATGGTGAGTGTACTTTCATTGCTCTTCTACATTAGTCATCATGTTGCATCTCTATCATATTGATTGTATATTGCGATATCTCATTGTATTTTTCAGCTTTTGTATCTTTAATATGTTGAATAACCCTTATGAACTTTCTTTAGTTGTCATCATCAAAACAATATTTGATACCTGCAAAACAAGGTTCCATACTTACTGCTACAAACTAGAATCTCGGCCAAAATTCTGAAGCACTCAATGGCCAAGCAATCAAAACCAAGAACTATATGATGGGAAGGATGCGACTAAACTCTAGCGTCAAGCTTGAAAATGTAGTAAATAAAGACATTACTACTGGTTACAAAAAAAAAACTCATGTCAATAAAGTCTCCATAAATGATCAAGCTTGTCGCAATACACTGAAAAATAACATCATGCTGGAGGAAAGGAAGTATAACTCTAAGGAAGGAAATATCCCAGGTAAAACCGTGAAGAAGAGGTCTCAAACAGAAGGAAACATTACTACTGATGCGAAGCTTGAATTGGCAAAAAGCATGAAAGAGGATACTGAGATTGTAGATTCTACTGAGAAAACACAAGTTGTTGCTATAAATGACATAACCATGCAATTTAATTCTAGCTATGATGTCACTATTGTAATGGTGGGCGCTGATTTTCAGGCCTACCAAGATCCATGAATGTTATAAGTTAGAACTGTAGGGGATTAGGTAACCCAATTGAAATTTTGAATTTAAAATACCTCATCCAAAGTTATAAACTGAATGTTCTTTTTCTATATAAGACAATAAGTTATGCTAATAAAATTGAGGAGTTGCGATATCTCTTGTGTTTTCATTGTTGTTTTACGGTTGATAGAGAAGATCGGGGATGAGGTATGGCAGTATTTTGGCAGAATTTTACCCATCGTGCAATCTAAAATTATTCTCGTGACCATGTTGACATTATAGTGCATGATATTAAACATGGAAATTGGAGACTCACAGGTTTATATGAACACCCCAAAATTTCGAATAAGATATATTCGTGGAATCTTATCAGTAATCTATTTGAAATTTCCAATTTATCGTGGTGCCTTTTGGAAGATTTTAACGATATTGTTTCTAAGGAATAAAAAAAGGGAGAGTGGAAAGACCCAATTGGTTAATTAGTGGTTTCAGACATGCTATTCAAGAAGCAAGATTGGTGGACATTCATATGGAAGGGCATTTATTCACTTGGTTCAATAGTCTTGATACAGGTAGAGCAGTAGAGGAGAAGCTTGATAGAGCTATGGCTAATAGTGCTTGGATTTCAATATTTCAGGATGCTAAGCCGAAGTTCCTTACGGCTACTACGTCAGATCATTATCTTATTCTACTCCGGTGTGATAATAATTATACACGACATAAGACACATATTGGGTTCATATTTGAGAATGTTTGGTTAATTGAACCAGTGTTTGATGATTTTGTTTGTGATCAATGGCATAACCTAGAGAATTTTCCTATAGTGGACAAACTAGAGCACCGTGGTGAGAATATGTTGAAGGTAAGCAAAGTCAATTGTCACAATATTAGAAAGGAAATTTATATTATTCACGGGAAGATTGAGCAAGTTAGATCTCATGTTAGGAATGGTAATATTAATATTTTATAGCCTCAAAAGACGAATGAATTCTCTCCTGGTTAAAGACGAATGAATACTCAGTTTTTCCATATTGCAGCTACGTCTAGGAAGAAAATAAACACTATTAAGTCTCTCACAAAGAGTAATAAAGAGATGCAGAATAACTCATGATTATTTTTTCGATCTTTTTCAGATGAAGCCAAGTTCCCATGATAAGGTATTACAAGCCTTAAGTACTTATATCTCTGACGATGATAATAATATGTTGACGAATCCTTTTTGTTCTCGAGGAATTTATAGAATCTATCTATTCTATGCAAGTTGACAAAAGTACCGGTCTCGATGGTTATAATCCTGGATTTTATCAACATTTTTGGGATATCAATGGAATTGAGATCTTTACTACTAGTGTTTCTTGTTTAGAAAATGGTGTCTTCCCTCTGAGTCTTAATATGAATAATATTACTCTCATCCCTAAAGGTGAAGTGCAAACTTCTTTAAAAGATTAGAGACCGATTACCTTGTGTAATATTTTGTATAAGGTGATTGCCAAAGTCCTCGTAAATCATCTAAAGAAAGTCTTACAAAGTGCAAACCAAACGACTTTCGTTCTTGGTAGATAGATTCTAAATAATGCTATGGCGGCTATTGAGGTGGTTCACCATATCAAGACTAAGACCAAGGGTAAGATTGATAATATAACTCTTAAACTTGATGTCATTAAAGCTTATGACATGATCAATTGGAATTATTTGAGGGATGTTCTCATCACCATGGTCTTCAATCAAAAGTTGGTAGGGGTGAATCATGATGTGTGTGGAAACAATTTACTACTAACTTGAATGGTAATATGGTTGGTCCAATTATTCCTGGTAGGGGTTTGAGGCAAGGGGATCCCCTATCCCCATACCTATTTATTCTATATTCTGAAGGTCTAACAACACTGATTAATCAGGCATAAGCTAGGGGTGATATTCACCACATAATTTTTTTTAAGAATGCTCCAATCATATCCCATTTACTCTTCACCGATGATTGCTTTCTTTTCTTCAAAGTTGTTCCAAATGAAGCTAGCGAGATGAAGAATATTCTAGACACTTATGAAGAGGCTTCTGGACAAGCTATTAACTTGCAAAAATCTGAACTCTTTTGTAGCAGGAATATTGTTCCAGGTGTTAAAGATATGTTGGCAGATACTTTAAGGGTTCAACAAGTGTTAGGGATGGGAAAGTAACTTGGTGTCCCGTCTATGATTAGTAGAAGTAGGACAACAACCTTCAAGTATATAAAGATAGGGTATGGAAAAAGATCAATTCTTGGAGTAGTAGGAGTCTATCTCAAGCAGGTAGATAAATTATCATCAAATTCATCTTGTAAGCTATCATGTCTTACATTATGAGTATCTTCTTATTCCCTTCCTCCTTAAGTGATGAAATTGAGAGGACGATGAGTATTTTTTGGTGGGGGCATAATCGTGATCGGGCCAAAGGTATGAATTAGCTTTCTTGGGATAAGTTGTATATATCTAAGAAGGATGAAGGGATGAGGTTCAAGAATATCAGTGCTTTTAACTATGTAATTCTAGGTAAACAAGCTTGGAGTCTCATGACAAATCTAGATAATCTAATTACCAGATTGTACAAAGCGAGATACTCCCCCAGTTGTGGCTTTATTGACTCAATTATTGGGAATAATCCTAGTTATGTTTGGAAGAGTATATGAAGCTCGAAATTTGTGGTTTGAGGAGGGTAAAAATGGAGCATTGGTTTGAGAGAGAGCATCCCAATTTGGGGTCAAAATTGACTGCATGATAGCGCCTCCTTGATTAACCCATGGTCGAACAACACATGTATAGCCAGGCTAAAATTTCCGGACTTAATGAGTCAAAATAGTAAGCAGTGGAATTCTAACTTGATCAATTATATAGTTGGAGGGGGGTATGGCAGAGAAAGTCCCTAATACTTTGTTATTTGAGGCGGTCCATGTGGATAAAATCGTGTGGAAGTTTGATAGGAATAATAAATATTTCATGCGTAGTACTTATCGCTTTTGCATAAATCAAATATGGTGGTACAATTACTTGGATCATGTCACACTAAAAAATAAAAAATAAATAAGAGACATTAGACACGAACACGATTGGGAGACAATAAACAACTTCAATATACGTTGTTTTAAAAGTGACATATCAATCATACCGTTGCATCAATCAAAATCATTTCCAAGTACTCTTTGTTATATGCACTTGTGACATACCACAAATCTTTACACCTAACAGTAATCTTTCATAAATCTTTGGAGTCATTTATATCCCTGACATCTTCAATTGGGCGTGTCATTGACTTGGTATGTAAACTGAAAGAACAACAAAGATCAAAGCACGTTAAACAAATTTAAACGACAACTTAGAAATATATCACATTTTCCATGCAGTTAAAAGTGTGAACTTCAATGACAAGTCTGAAACATTATCACAAACTGGACATGATGCAACTATCAACAACATTCAACACATATTGAACAACATACATGGCCGATCAGATTACAATACTACATGCATTTTCCATACAACTAAACGCATGAACATCCATGGCAGTTATCAAACATTATCAATCATTGAGCAACATCAATGGCAACAACACGACATTATCAGAGATTGAACAACTTTCAACTTTCAACAACATTCAACACAGACTGAACAACATCCACGGGTTTTTCAAAAAACAAAAATTGAACAACATTTAAAACAAAGAAAAGGAGAAAACCGAAGAACAACAAAATAACTAACATGTGTTATTAGTAGTGGTAGCGGTACGAACAGATCCAGTAAGAGTGTTTGGCAGTGGGTAGGTGAGATGGATATGGAAGCTCGAGTCTTTTAGGGGTAGTTCAAATTGTATGAGAAAAATCGATTTTAAAAATTACAAATTTCTCACTCCAACTCTCAATATGACCTTTCAGTACTCAATATATTAAGGATAGTAAAAGATCTATTAAAGCAAGAGAGATAATTAAGAGAAAATCAACAAAAAGTAAAATTTCAAATTAAATGTGTCTTTCCAATTTCTGGACATGAAATACATTGTCACCGTGATACATCACCAACGTTTAATGTCAAACCTCTATTATTTAAACTTGACGTAATTAATCCATAATACCCTTGAATTAGTTTACTAGTGATTTCCAATAACTATCCTTCTAATAGATAGATAGTATTTGATTTTTTTATAAAAATAAAATAAAATTAGTTCGATTAAAAAATTTAATTAGCAAGATTAACGTAGTCACAAAAATGGGCCTTGAATAGCATGCTGCAAATTACAAATCCCAATAAACAAAAAAAAAAACGTTAATCCATTCGTAATCAAAGTTCCAACAATGTTTGACATCGGACTCATCGAACGGTTCAACATTTTTCCATGGGATATAATCCATTTTTGTTTCTTTGTTTCTTTCTTTCGGGAAATACACAACCAAACAAGCCCTTATCACTATTCTATCTATCACAGGCCCAATTCATAGCTACCTCTTTCTTCTCATGCTCTCTGATTCTCAACACTAGTTTTTTTCTCTTCGGCCATTTCTTTCGGTACTCTCTTTCTCTCTCCTCGTGTTTTTTTTCTTTACTTTTTTTAATCATTAGCAAATAGTATAGAGAATTCACATGCCCAGTTGTTGGATCCTTTTGAACTTGCAATTTCAGATACAAAAGTTCAAATCTTTCAAGGTGGGTATGTCAATTTTGATTCTGGGTCAGCATGATTGGATGTTACTTTGATTCTAAATCCGGTTGCAGAACTGGGTCGTTGAAAATTTGTGATTTGTTTTGCTGTTATTATGATTATTATAATTGTTATATGTTGTTTTGTAATTTGCTTTATTGCTGGGAAATTGATAGAAAGGAAGTGAGAAATGGAAGATTTTGATGTTGTTTGTAACATAACATTATTTGATTGAGTTAAATTTGTATATCAATTTCAATCATCGTGATTGATGATAGATGTTCTTTTCATGTTTTTCTTATTTTTGATGGATTTGGTGAAAGCTGTTATTGTAATTCTGTTATTATACTTGGATGTAGATGCCCTTATTTGCTTGTTGGTTTCAATGATTTGACATAGAGAGAGGAAGATTGTTCTTTTGGGTGAATTTAAGTAACCTTGGTCAACCTGCTGATATCTATCGAATTCTTTTGTTTTTGCAAATAATCCTCGTTTGCCTTTGACTGTGCGAATCGGACCTTTGTTTTAGACTTTAGACTTAGAGTGCCTTACTAACTTATGTAGCACTGACACTAGATCTGTGTTATCAAATTGCCCCGCCATGGCCGCTATGGCGGATATACATGGCGGTTTTTTGCCTCGCCGCAATGGTAAATATCGGCCGCTATTGCGTGTTTTTCCGCCATAATCCGCAATAGTGGTGCCGCAAAGCAGCCGATATGGCGGGATTTGGGCTCTCCGCCATGGACCGCCATCTGCTATGGACAACATTGCACTAGATTGAAGATATGTTTTGTGTTCAACACTGACACACATGGTTATATTCGATTTTTCATTTTCTAAAATTATTATTGGCATCAATGTGTAGTGTCGTGTCAGGTGTTTGGATTAGTGTTGTTGTTTCTTTGTTACTACAAACCAATCTATTCATTGATGAGGTTAAGAACATCATGTTTTGGTGATTATAAATGAAAATAGATTATTTC
Organism: Vicia faba; assembly: GCA_948472305.1. Lineage (NCBI taxonomy): Eukaryota > Viridiplantae > Streptophyta > Magnoliopsida > Fabales > Fabaceae > Vicia > Vicia faba. Next base: position 414,266,496 of record OX451740.1, on the reverse strand, counting down.
TGATCTCATTGAAGTTCTCATTTGAAGATAGAAGTGACATAACTTGAATTGAGTGATCTGTAAGATATATAGTTTGAAGATCAAATCTCAAACCTTGAAAGTTGAGCCTTTAGTAATCAGGGTTACCAAATATCCGCCATTGTGGCATTATGGTGGATATACATGGCGGTTTCTGGGCTCGCCGCAATGGTAAATATCGACTGATATTGCAGTTTTTTCCTCCATAATCTGCTATAATGGCGCCACAAAGTGTCCGGTATGGTGGGATTTTGGCTCTCTGCCATTGACAACACTAATAGTAACCACATTTAGAACTTGTAAAGGACAATATAATGGTGGAATTTTTTTCCACCCTCGCCATATACCATCCTGATTGTTTCGATATATTGCTAAGGATGAGGTTTTAGGATGGATTTTTTTAACTAAAAAAACTCTTTGGAAACATTGGTATGTAAAATAAGATTATATGTCTATAACTTTTTATCCTTCTCATTTAATATGAACTGTTATGTAATTTTGTTTATGGCAGTGATCTCGCACTAGCATAGAAAATGAGTTCATTGGATGCAACTAGGGCAGAACTTGGCCTTCTTGTTTTGTATTTGAACAAGGCTGAGGCAAGGGACAAGATTTGCAGAGCAATACAATATGGTTCTAAATTTTTGAGTAATGGTGAACCTGGTAAGGCGCAGAATGTAGACAAAACAACCAGCTTAGCACGAAAAGTTTTTCGTCTATTTAAGGTTAGTTTTACTCGGGATCAACCCAACATCTCAAAATCAATTCTACACACCCAAAATCAATTCCAAGTACTCCAACCTTGAAACCAACATACGCATAATTAGTTTATTTAATAATAGTCGCTCTTATACTTCACCTCTTTAAATCGCAGTTTGTCAATGACCTACATGCTCTGATAAGTCCAACACCACAGGGTACTCCCCTCCCTCTAATTCTGTTGGGAAAGGTATGATAACTCAAACAACATTATCCTCTTTTCATCTTTAATCTATTTACCTAATCTCTTGTTGAATGTTTTTTTTTTCAGTCCAAGAATGCATTGCTGTCCACTTTCTTGTTTCTTGATCAATTTGTGTGGCTTGGTAGAACCGGTATCGTTGAGGTAAGAAAATGTTTTCATCAGCATCCTGTTATTTGTTCGTACTATTATTACACGAGAATACACCACCACGGTACTTACAAGAATGTTATTTGTGTAACTACAGAACAAAGAACGTACCGAACTACTTGGCCGGATTTCTCTCTTCTGTTGGATGGCTTCATCAGTGTGTACCACCTTGGTTGAGGTTTGTGGGTTATAAACATCTTCCTATGCCAACACATATGCCCTTTTTATAAACCTTTGCATGAAATTTTATTCGTTGTTTAGCTCGGGGAGCTCGGAAGACTCTCTGGATCCATGAAGAAGTTAGAGAAAGAAATCAAGAACAGTAATAAATATGATGTATGTTGTTGTCTATGCTCGAGTTTGAATTCTTCATAGTTTCCGTCTCTGGTTTACTTCGCGACTGCGATTTCCTTACTTCAATTACTTATGGATGCAGAATGAGCAATACCAAGCCAAGCTAAAAAAGTCAAATGAAAGGACTCTAGCACTTATCAAAGCAGGCATTGATGTAGTGGTAGCTGCTGGACTACTTCAGTTGGCACCTCAGAAAATCACTCCCCGTGTTACCGGGGCGTTTGGATTTGCTTCGTCTCTTATATCTTGCTATCAGGTGCTTGCTACTTGCTAGTATAACTACATTTTTCTTCCTATATTTACTTTCACTGGCAATGATCTCTGGTTGGTCTTATGCAGTTGCTTCCTCCTGCTTCTGCGAAGTCGAAAACATTGTGAGCATGGAAGAATAATCTGGCTCCCAGCATGCTTGGTTGTTGTTAAATAAATTATAATTGGTATGGTTTTCATCTTAGTAGAAACAAGACCCTGTTTGGAGTTGGTTTCAAAAACCATTTTGTTAAGTTTCTGATTCGGTTATATCATAAATATATAAATTTATCATCCTCTGAATATATGTCATGTTAAATCAACTCTTTATATTCATTGTGGTTATTTTTTAATTTTTCTTCCTGATTATTAACAATTTGATCAAATTACTTTATACTATCAACGGGCATGTGTATTGACTTCTTCAAATTTTAGTGAATTTAAATTGTATTTTCATTAATAATGAATGAATCATAAAAGTTTATCTTGAAGATATTTTCACACATTTGTAACTAACTATATATATAATCATGAATATGTTGTGATTAGCCACCATCCATGATTTTTTGCTTCTTGTTTGGAATCAAGCCTAAAATCATTGCACACTCAAATATGCTAATTTTTTCCTTTAAAGAAGGCGCAACAAGAATTAATGATGGATTCTCACAAATGTAGTGTTTTGGATTGGGTGTGGACATGGTCCACCGTCGGACGCGGCCTAACTTGCCCATTGCGTCCACAACGGCCCAAATGATGGCCTAATCCTGTGGGGGTTTAAGTTGAAGACGTGTTATCCACGTGCTCCTAACTTGAGGTCACGTCATCAATGTGCTCCACACTCTTCAGAGCCATTATATTCCTCGTAACGGACGTGGTCAGACCATTACTCCAAAATCCACAGAGCACTTGGCCCAGGATGATGGGCACGTGTTGTTCATCCTCACTACTGATGATGGGTACATGTTTATCCTCACTACCACATGAGAATTATGGCAGCCATCCATTATGGGCCTAGATACTCCGCCCATAATGGAGGCTGTAACGCGGTGGAAGAACTGACTTGGTTGTTTTGCGTTTGATCGCAAATGTTGTGGTTAGCAAGAGTCGCCATCGACTTTTCTTTTATCCAAGAGGAAAGGTTGAAAAGAACAAGAAAGACCTATGAGATGTTTTCTTGAGTTCGGGGGATAGATTATGAAAAGGGAAGGTATTAACACATTTTTCATCCATAGTTATCTATGAACTCTTAATTGCTTGCTAGATCACTTGCTTTTGTTTGAAAATGTGCTTTGTGTGATTTTTGAAAGTATTTTGAAAAGATGTCATCGTTTAGACAAACTTTGTAATGATTATCGTTCGTAAGAATGTATACAAAGTGTTGATCCTTTGAAAATGTTTTCAAGTTTGAAAGATGTTTTGAAAATGTTGTGTTTGTTTTAAAAATAGCAAGGATGTTTTTGGTTTGAAAATGAGCAAGCAACTAGGAACAATCTACCTACTCAAAAGTCCTTCATGTTTATTTCCTCTTTCCTTTGACATTGTTATCTTACCATTGATTTGGTAAGTAACCATATCTTTGGATGTGAAAGGGACGGGCAAGGATCATCGTATAGCCATGATTAGCAATGTTGTAAGATATCTTAGCATTTTCTTTAAGGGACTAAGATCATTTTTTAAAGACAACTTTGATAGCGTCATCGAGGGATTATGATCTTGTATTTTGTTTGTTTTTGCTAAGATACCCCACATGTATAATATGTCCATCTTCTCAAGACAACAAATGGAGTTAACCCTAGAGGTGTAGTTTGCAAGTGTTTTGATTTAATGCATTGTTTTGTCTTGGATTAGGGTTGTCTAAGGATTGATTTTAGTTTTGCCATACGCACCATAGTTACTAGCATTTATATTTGAAAGCGGTAAATTGCGAAAAATAAAGTCTTACGCTATTACACCATTTAGGGGGATAGGGGTACAATTTATAAATGAGGATGAATAGGAGCTTAAATATTACAACCATATTGAGTAGTGATGAAGAAAATATATGAAAATAGATAAAACAATGTAAAAGAATGAAAAACTGTATTTTTGAATATTATGTGTCGACACATGCTCTTTTGCATCGACACATAAGCTTGTCTTGCTCCTGTAAGTCCAAATCAAATCAGTATGAGTCGATGCATAAGGGTATGTGTCGACTCATGCGTGTTTTGTGTCGACTCATGAGCCTTTTTCCTTTCTGTTTTGTGCTTGTTATAGCAGTATGTATCGACTCATGAGGTTTTATATCGACTCATGATTTGTCCTGCCACTAAAGTGAGTCGACCCATGTGAATGTGTGTCGACTCATACTGCAATTTTTTACTCTATCATTGTTTTTCTGCACGAAGGGGTTAGTTCTCAACACATAAATGACAAGAACGGAAGACAAACAAAGGTTAGCTTCAAGGGGAATGGTTATTACATTTTATCTTAGAAGATGAATCAACTAATGATACTTGAAATGAAGGGTTTAAAGTCAAGGAGACTTACCTTGAAGTTGGAATCTGTATTTTGAACTTGAGTTGATGCCTATATGATGTATGTGGAGTGTTTGGATAGTTTGTTTGGACAGAGCTTGTAAGGTGTGAGAGTTCCAAAGATTTGGACTTTAAAACTCAAGAGTGGAAGCTTTTTTTTGACACAGTTATGGCTTTTTTGAGAGTATGGAATTTTGATGGCTAGTTTACAACAAAAATTCTGGCTTTTCTCTCTATTTTTTTTTTACCTCTTTCTCTTGCAATTGGCATCTCTATTTATAGAGAAGGTTTGAGACTTGAAACAACTCAGATTTTTGAAAATCACATGTCATGCATTTTTCAAATTCATAAAGACAAGTTGCTTCATGATGAAGAAAGGAGTGAATTAAGGAACTTAGTTATGCTTTGCAGGTCTTATGGATTGCTTCTGATGTTGAGAGATTTTATGTGATCTTTAGAACAAATTTCAAGCTTTGAAAGAAGAGAGTGGTTGGAAAAGTGAAGCTTTATGCAAATGGAAATGTTGCTTTTGCATTTCTAACCATAAATGGTATCAAGACTTGGACAAAGCTTCAAATGCTTGTGTAATACACTTAGGGTTTGTGTAATTGCTTGATTATGCATATATTTGGAGATAACATGGCCTGAAAAGAGAGATCTTGTAGCTTTGATTGGAATTTTAGTCAAGTGTTCATCACAAATTCTTCCTTGTAATTGAAGAATGAAACCCTAATTTCATCTCTTCGATTCTCTCAGCTCAAGAATGATCTCAATGAGTTTTTGGACTTTTTGGAAAGATTGGAACCTCCTATACAACTTTCATGTTTTCCACTTTTGTTAAATCAAATTGGAACTTGATGAAAATTGGCCAAGAAGTTGGAACAAAAACTTGACTAAAACTGCTAAAAATTTCACTAAGTGTTTTAGTTTCATGACCATGACTTCATGGATTAATAACTTGAGACCCAAGCATTTCTAAGAGAAGTTGTGTAAATCAATGTTTTAGATATCATGGAGATCTACAACTTTCATGATGAAAGTTTCTTTTGAATCATCTTGCATCATGGTGAAAAATTGGCTCAAAGTTGTGAAAAAATATGAAGTTTTCAACACTTAAAAAAATTTCTAAGTTTGGAAACTTTGACTTTTCAAAATGAAATATTGACTTTTTGATTTCTTGATGAAAAAGTTTCATATTTTGACATATTTTGATGAATTGTGATCTTTGACACTTGATTTTGACCAAAAAATCAAAGTTTGATTTTTCAGTGTACAGTTGACTTTTGATCAATTGACTGAAAATCAACTATCAATCAAATGACCTTGAGCAATGTTTTGAGTCATTCCATTAGGTCAAAATGATGTAATTGAACTCTTGAGATCATGCCTCAAACCAATTAACCATTTGCTAGGTCAAAAATCAGAAATTGCCCATTCTTAGTCAAAACCCTAATTTTGACCATTTTGCCCTTTTGATTATCTGATCAAATTTTTTGAGGAATTATGGTCCAAACTTGATCAAATGATACATATGAGTTCATAATGTTGATATGGATAAAAAATTATGAAGTTTGACTGTAAATTGACCACAATTGACTTTTTTCCTAATACTTCTGATTTTTAGGTCAACTAATCAATTGACTGAGCAAAAATATGATCCAAAACTTGAAACTTGACATGAGAAATCTTGGGGGTCCATAATTATCCATGAAAGTCATATGAGGCATTGAAAGTTCAATTATCCTTGTGCAATCTCAAACCCTAATTTCAGTCATCAGTGCTTAAGGAGGTGTCTTGAGCTGATCAATCCTTGTACAGTCTTAAACCAAAGGAGATCTTGTGAGAAAATATTTGATAAATGAGAGGCAAAATTTTGGGGTACAACAGATGCCATTGACCCAACGATGGGGTTATATAAATACTATTTTATGCATGAGAGTCATGTATCTTATTCACAACTCTCATACTCACTTACCTCTCACTCTTCTGACTTTAGCATCAGAGTGCCTTGCAGATAATCCCCCCTCTAAGGAGCATCCAGATCGACAGACAATTGGATCGGCCATACACACACCTCTTTCTGATCCAGGTACGATCAGTGGCGCCGTCTGTGGGAATTATTGTTCCCCATCTTCTTCTCCTCTAAAATAGAAGATCAAAACAAAGTACTAAAAATTGATCATGGCTGGTTCAAATGACAAGAATGACACTCTAGATAACTGCCTTTTGCCTGCTCGCAACAACGACAACAACGACCAGATGCCTCACCTGGAGAACATCACACTGAGGAAGGACGGGAACACTGCTTCCCCTTTCTCTGAAGACGTCCATGAAGATATCTTGTTGTACGTCAAAACCCACAAGGACCAAGAAGCCTGTGAGCCAACTCCCAAGACGTTCCAAGCGATCCCAGTGCCCTTAAACATCGACCTGATGATGGCGATTCTTTTTGCGACGGTCAACCAAACAAACTCGTTGATCCAGCACCAGAATTAAAGGATCGAAGCGTTCGAGAGGGATCGTCGTCAACGTTCTCCCCCGCTCAGACACCAGCGGTACGGTTCCCAGAGTCTGTCCCTGAGACAGAAAGCAGACACTCACCATTAGAGAGGCAGCAACCTTTGGTGACCAAGAAGCGCAATTGGACCCCTCCCCGCGAGGGCCGACGCTCCCCGAATACCAAGAAAAGTCGAGCGGGAGGCCGAACAGGGAACCACCAATCACCTCCCCGCAAGACGAAAAGTCATCCACATGACTCGCCGCATGTCCTAGGATCAATCTAGTCGATTATGTGAGTAACCAAAATTATCTTTGTTTTCGAAGACTAACGGTTAAACTGAACCAAAAGAGATCTTGAATGTTCTTTAACTGGAAAGAATTAGAGTAAATCTTTGAGTGATTTATCTGAACCAGAGAAAGCGTCTGCGGGAAAGAATCAGAATAAACCATTGAGAGATTCATCTGAACCCGAAGTGTTCCTTTGGAAAGTATCAGGATAAATCGTTGAGGGGTTTAAACTGAAGCAAAAGAGATCTTGAATGTTCTTTAACTGGAAAGAATCAGAGTAAATCTTTGAGTGATTTATCTGAACCAGAGAAAGCGTCTGCGGGAAAGAATTAGAATAAACTGTTGAGAGATTTAAACTGAACCGGCAGGGATCTAGAGAAGAATCAGAACAAATCATTGAGAGATTTATCTGCACCAGAGAAGACGTCTGCGGGAAAGAATCAAAATAAACCGTTAAGAGATTTAAACTAAACCGGAAGGGGTCTGAAAGAAATATCTGTTGTGTAGATGGTTGACCAATCCTTTCTTGGGAATTATTCTGTAATTGACTTTGTTGAAAATTTTGACGATGATTTTCTGTTGACTGATCTTTACTGAAAAAGATGAAAGGTTAGTTGCATGCAATGTCATGATGTATGAAATGCATGGTGCAATGGTGTTCTCAAAATAAATGAGATTGTGTCGTATGTATATGTGTTGTCAATGCTATGACCTATGTGTTGTACCCCAAAATTTTCCCTCCCATATTCTTCAAAGATTTGCCAAGTCAAGCTTCAAAATTCCCCAAGGGTTGCACAGTTCAAGGGCCTCCTAAGCAGTCAAAATTAGGGTTTTGGTTCTGATCAAGAAAATAAAATTTCCAAGGGTCCAATCAAGTCCCACATGCCTACAAATATGGTCAAGCATCCTCATTCAAAGTTTCAAAACTTACAGCACAAAATTGCACAGTCAAAAACCCTAATTGCACTACAGTCAACTGTAGGGGCAAAATGGTCATTTGACAGTCAAAAGCTCAAATTTTTGGTCAACATCTCATTTTGAAGCCACAAACATCATTTGATCAATGCTTGATCATGATTCTCAAAGCTTGGCTCAAAAATCATCAAGATGCAAAAGTTTCCTTATTTGGACAGCTGGAAAAGTCAACTGTAAATTGACCAGGGCATAACTTTCACATGGATTATCAGAAAAATCCCATCCAAATCTCATTTTGAAGAGAAAGACATTTCCTACAACTCATCTTCATACTTCAAGTCCAAGAAATACTCTCACAAAAAGTTATCAATTTCAACATTATAGGTCATTTTCAAAAGTCAACAAAAAGGGACTTTAAGTCAAAGGCCATAACTTGAGATTGGTAAATCAAAATGACATGGGACCAAAGGCATTGGTTAGAGGACTCAAAGACCTTTCCAAAATGTCCAAGAACATGAGCAAAGCTTAAAAATTGAGCAAGTTATGCCTTGTAGAAGTTGGGAAATTTTTGGATATTTTGAAAAGTCAACATTGATTCAAATGACCTAAAATTTCTAATGGGCCCATGTTTCTTCCACAATTCATCACCCAAGGCATATGCACGACTACTTGGCCCAAAGGGAAGTCTTTATTCATTTTTTATTTATTTATTTGAATTTTTATTTATAATAATTCATTTAAATCAAATTAAATATATGAAAAATGCTTAACCTAATTTTTTCAATCTTTTTGTGCACATTATATCATCAATAATTCGTGCATATCCCAATATGGAAAGATTTGGATTGATTGGTATGATTGAGAACAAAAAACACATGAAAAAAGATTTGATTTTCATGATGAAGAAATCAAATATTGAATCCTTTAATTCATGGATCTTTGGACAAATTCTTTGACCTAATTCATCACTACTTATACAAGGAACAAAAACCTAGTCCTAATGACCATTAAACTGCGCTAGAAATTGATCATCAAACTTGAAATTTTTTGCAAGAAACTCAAATCTGAAAACACCTTTGCAAGGCGATTCAAGTCTCAAAACCTATCTCATTAGCTTCCTCAAGCATTACTGAACGTTTTCCAATCACAAACGCTCATCAAAACGCCCGGAATTGGTACAATAGAGTAAAACTGTTTCAAATAAAATTCACAATCGTGCATCTTCATTCATGCATTTATTGCAAGTTTTAATATGTGATTTACATTCCTTATGTTGTTCTGAAGCTAACCCATATATTTAATTGCATCTTTATGTGCTATACACGATTTCGCCATTGATGATTTTTAGGGTTTGCAGAGTTTCGAATTAGGGGTTTTAAGACAAAGCAAAATTAGAACACCACAGTGCCATGGTTGTGATCAGCGCATGTGGACGGAGACCATGGAACCCTCGCGCTCAATTTATGAGCGTCGTAGGGCTAATCGCTATTTTCTAGTAGCATGTCTACAGCCACGCTTAAAAACCGTTGCTCATTGTTTATGTATTTCAGGAAAAAGAAAAACAACGAAGAAGATGAATTCGTGGCAAGCGGCGATTGGCTGGTTTAAAATTCGCGCGCAAAGACCCACTAACGCTTTTGTTTCTTTTATAATATTTATTGTTTGTTTAATATTAACAACGCGTGCAGTAGTTCAGTGGCAAGGCATATGAGCTGGTAACATCCATGACCTGGGTTCGAGCCCCAGGTCTTCCTTATTCTCATGTTATTTTTCAATTAACAATCATGTGCAGGCATAACGTTGTGTTCCATCGTACACCTTCATAATCTATCCATCCACGCGTCCAGCTTCATCAGATCAAAGGCCCTGGATTGGAGAGCACCATACACCCTGGTCAACGCGTGTACACGCGTCCTGAAAAGTCAAAGAGGCCATCAATTTAAGTGGGTCTGGATTGCTATAAAATACCTCCTAATTTGGGATCTGAACCCCCTTTGGTTTGCAATTCTTCCCATTTTCTTTATTTTCTTTATTTTCTATTTTTCTTTTTAATTATTGTTTTAGTAATTAATTTTATTATTTTCACAAAATATAAAAAACCCATAAAAAAAATCAGAAAAGAATTAAAATAATAAATATTTTTATTTCTAGTATTTTTATAAATAACTTTGCATGTAATTAAATTTAGTGTAAATTAGGTTTTAGTTTTAACTCTTTTGATAAAAACATAAAAAACATAGAATTAGGTTTAATTAACAATTTTTCATCCTTTTTATTTTTCTTTCATAAATAATATTATTTATTTTATTTATTTTCATACTTAAAATTGTATATAAAATTAGGGTTAATTTAGGTTGAAATTTAATATTTTCTCAATAAATTAAAAGCCACTAGAATTAGGGTTTGCATCTTATTTTAATTTTAATTAATTTCTTTTTTTTCATTAAAATCCTCCAAAATACTAGAAATACCAAAAAAAGCATCTCCGTTCTTTTTAATTAATTAATTGCATCCTTTAATTTAATTTAGTTAAATAAGGGTCCAACGCCCTCGATTTAGTTTTTTATTCGCATATTTATTTTATTTCGTTATAATATTTATGTATCTCTCCTAAGGCCCTGTAAATTAAATTTATCGCACTTTATCTTTTAATTTCTTTACTTTTTCTGCCAAATCGGGTCCTGGTTAATTTTGGCGATGTGGACCCGCGCCATTTGTAATAGCTTTAGATTTTTACATTCCCGCAATATTTTTAACTGTTAATCAAAAGCATGAAAGAATGTATGGACAAAAAAATAAAAACAAACGCATAGATCACCCATAACATGACAAGACAAAAATAACTGAACATGACACACAAATCACACACCACCCCTAGGGTACGCCTCACTGTTGCCTTGCCTCGAAAGGTGGTCGTCGAGTAGAGGATGTCTTAGTAAGTCCTCATGATCCGGGAACCTGGCATGAGGGTAGCTTCTAAGGTGTCTTCCCATTGTTCTGGTGATCACCATGTCCCGAACCTCGAATTGACCCGAACACCTCCAACGGTGGTGCTACCTACCTCTCAATGGTGGGATGGCACTACTTTAAAGGACATTTACACAGACGAATTCCTTAGGGTAGGTAGGTTCTCGTAGATACTTGCTCTAACTTCAAAAACAAATCAAAATTACTTTTCACACCGACACCTTTTCAAAAAGCTTTCGAAAGCAATTTTTCAAACACTCTTGAGGACTGATACAAGAGTCGAACTGAAATTTTCAAAGAAACTTTTTTAAAAACCCACAGTTGAAAAGCAAACAAACCATTTTTGAAAACACAATGAGCAAGTATCTAAGAGCCCATGGATAACCATGGATAGAAAGGGTGCTAACACCTTCCCTTTCTATAATCTACCTCCCGAACCGAGAGCAATCTCTATAAGGAATTTTTCTGTGCTTTTGTCCTTTCCATTTGGAGAAAATAAAAGACGGTGGCGACTCTTGCTTCCGCGACATTTCGCGAACCAGCGTTAAACAGTCAGTTCCAGATCCACCGATCACAGAACTGGCGACTCTGTTGGGGATCAAACTTAAAGTGAGGTGTACCTTAGGGTAGTTCATAACTGTGTTTTCAATTGTATTGACTTGCTTGCTTTATTATTGTGGGACTGTCTTGGGAGTTCTATAGATCCTAACCCGGATCTGGGGGATACCTTCTTAGAAAGTAGCAACAAGGCTGTGAGGGAACTGTGCGGGGTATACCGACATGGTTGAAACAGTCTGCTACGTTGATGTGGCACTTTGGTGTGTACCGGTAACCCTTGAGTTCAGTCAAGGAGAGTACAGGGCCTCCGCGTGGTGTCGTGAAGCATCAACTGACCTTAGGAACCTTAATTGAACTATCTTGGCCTCTTTAGGGTAGTGAGATGACTGACTTTGGTGCAGTCCGAGGTTGGTTGATACTCGATACTACACTCAATTGAGGGTTGCTTTCCTGGAATATTTCGGTCGCCAGTTCAGTGGCTAAATCGAAACGATGAACAATGAAAGCAATCCAGTGATATTGGGATCCTTAGAACCCGGTTACTTCTAATAGGACAGGTTGAGCCCACCAACTTCAAGAGGGTATTACCCAGACCCCATGCTGGCCTTAAACCCTAAGGGCTTGTCTTGTGTGCCTTGTGTGCCTTACATGTTTGTCTCTGTAAATATTTGTGGTGTGTTTAATCATAGCATCATGACATCATCCAGCATCATATGCATTGACTAACCATTTCAGGGGTTCGAATTTTCATCTTTGTTCTTGTTTTGTAGGACATGGAAACTGTTCGTAGAAAGACAATTCAAGTCAGTCTTGTAAGGATTCCTCCTCAGCTTAAGGAACTTATATCCAGGATTCCCGAGAACTCATCATTCAGTGAAAGACATGGAAGCCTCATCAGCTTGGTCAATACCAACATTGAGGAAGATATGATAAAGGTCATGTTCCAGTTCTTTGACCCTCTGCATCACTGTTTCACCTTCTTGGATTATCAGTTGGTACCTACATTGGAGGAGTTCTCCCGGCTCCTGAAGATCCCTATCCTTGATCAGCTACCCTTCAACGGTACAGAAAAGGAACCTAAGCTTGAAGAGATTGCTAAAGCCTTGCACCTACAGTCATCTGACCTCAAGGGACATTGGGAAGTTAGAAGTGGTATCAAAGGGTTCTTAGCCAGGTTTCTGTTTGAAAAGGCCCTTGAATGTTGGAACTCCCTTGACTTACAAGCTTTTGAAGAGGTTGTAGCCCTCCTTGTCTATGGTCTGGTGTTGTTCCCTAACCCAGATCAGCTTATTGATATCAGTGCTGTCCAGATCTTTATGTCCAGGAATCCTATACCTACGTTGCTGGGGGACATCCTTCACTCATGTTACACTCGAACCATGAGAAAAAGAGGTGTCCTTATGTGTTGCACTCCTCTCCTGGGAAGGTGGTTTATTTCGCACCTTCCACAATCAGTTTTGAAGAATGAGCGGGGTTTGAGATGGTCACAGCGGTTGATGACTCTTACACATGCGGATATACATTGGTGCCCTAGGTCCAGAGAAGATGTCACTATCATTGATCGTTGCGGGGAGTACCCTAATGTTCCTTTACTTGGAATCAGAGGAGGTATCACTTATAGCCCATGCCTGGCTTGGAGACAGTTTGGTTATGCTCGGAGGGATGGTCCTCATGACATGTTAATTCCTGACATGGTTTTTGACTTCGACAATGATACTCAAGGACTTCGCCAGAGATTTATCAGAGCCTGGAGGATGCCCAGTAGGATAGACAGCAAGACACTGGGGCACAGGAACTCCATCCCGTTGGAACCTTATCTCAAGTGGGTACGCGCCCGCTCCCAGAAGTTGGTAATGCCTTATCCCCATATGCTCCCAGTAATCAAAGAACCAGTCTTGGAAGGAGAAGTGTCCTACACTATTCAGCACCCTGATATGCCCACATCCTGGGAAGAGATGCAGAAGAGCTGGATCCAGCTTAAGGAGGAAAGGAATTCTCTTGAGACTAGTCTACATGCCAGTGAAAAGAAGGTCTTGGAGCTCACCCGCCTGTTGCATGAGGAGAGGAATCTCAACACTTACATAGCTCCGAAGAGGATGCGCAGCGTATTTTGGGATTGATTTGATTTTTGTATTATTTTTGCCCATGAGGCTTTGATGTACTAAACAGTTATTTCCTTAATGATAACGTGTGTTCCTTTTTGTCTACAACAAAGTGGAATTTTCGAACCCTTGAATGCTTTGCATAAACACATCTCATTCATCATGTGCATAGCAGGTTTTTCCCTCTTTTCAGGTTGCTTACAGTTCTTCGCTGTTTATTTCAGCATCATGAATCCCGACTCGTCATCAACTGAGACATCCATCAAGGCTCTTCAGGCGCAGAACGCGCAGTCTCAGGAATTAATCAAGGGTTTGGCTCAAGGCCAAGAAGAGCTGAAAGCTATGCTCCTGAAAAAGGAGAAGAAGAAGAAGAGAAGGACTGTTCTGTTCAACTCGGGCCGAAGGTTTGGCAATGCTCTGCAGCAGGAAGAGGCTGGTTCTTCTGTTGGCAAGAGTAGTCCTCAGGCAGAAGCAAGGGTTCCTAGTCCGGTAGTCTCCGACAACGAGACTGATTTTGATGAAGAGCAGTACCCTCCTGCAGAAGACAGATACAAGCAACTGGAGGATAGGTTGAAAGCTATGGAAGTTCAACAGGTACCTGGGCTGGATTTCGGAGATCTGGATTTGTCAACTGGTGTGATTATCCCTCATAAGTTCAAAGCACCATCCTTTTCTAAGTATGACGGGGCGTCTTGTCCCAAGCTACATCTCAGGTCCTATGTTCGGAAGATGTAACCGTACTCGGCGGATAAGAATTTGTGGATCCACTTCTTCCAGGAGAGTCTTTCAGGGACTCATCTCGAATGGTTCTATCAGCTGGATGGGACCAAGGTTCGTAACTGGGAGGAGTTGGCTACTGCTTTCTATAAGCAGTATCAGTATAATGCCGACCTTGCCCCTACACGTACCCAACTCCAGGGTATGTCGTTAGGTTCAAGTGAAGGTTTTAAGGAGTACGCTCAGAAGTGGAGAGACCTGGCTGGCAGGGTGCAGCCACCATTGACTGATCGGGAGTTAGTAGACATGTTCTTGGGGACCCTATCTGGGCCATTTTTCAACCATCTCATTGGGAATTCGTCTGCAGGGTTCACTGATTTGATTCTGACTGGAGAGAGAATTGAGGCTGGGTTAAAGTCTGGTAAGATTCCGAAGGGTGCATCATCTAGTTCTGAGAAGAAACCCTTCAAGAAGGAGGCTAGTGCCGTGTATGGTTCCAAGAGATCAGAGAGACCTGAGCGCCGCCAATCTGTCAGTGCGGTAATGATTGCCAAGCCTGCTGCCGCTCCTCGGTCGACCAATCCTCAAAGGGCTGAAAGACCCCGGAGAGAGTTTACCCGGTTAAGCATGACTTTATCGCAAATCTTGCCACAGTTGCTCTCAACCAACTTAGTGACTGTCCGAGAGGCGCCGAAGTTCCCAAATACTGCATCCCCCAAGTACAACCCGAATGCTCGTTGTGCTTACCATTCAGATAGCCCGGGGCACTCTACTGATGACTGTTGGGCATTAAGGAGTAAGGTGCAAGACCTTATCAACGCGAAGGAGATACAGTTCGAAACGCCTGAAAGGCCGAATGTAGTTACTGCTCCTATGCCTCAGCATGGGATAAATGCTGTTGACGAAGATGTTTATGCTGTTTCTGTGTATGATCTAGCCACTCCTCTGAAGACTGTCAAGAAGAACCTGCTGCTGGCCGGTTTATTTCCGGGTTGCAGTGAGGGTTGCCTGTTCTGTGCTGTTTCCCCATCTGGTTGTCCCTTGCTGAAGATAGGCATCCAAAGCCTAATGGATAGCAAGGAGATTCTGTTTAAGAAGTCTGCTGTTCAGTTGGTTCCGGTGGAAGAAGTTTCTGTGGTTACCATATTCAATAATCCGATCCCGGCTCTCCCGAAGAAGCCCGTTCAAATCATGACCGTTGCACCTGTTGTTATCACTGTTCCGGGGCCCCTGCCCTATGTATCTGATAAAGCTGTCCCCTGGCATTATGGGGCGGATGTGTATGTGAATGGGATTAAACAAGAATTCAACGCTGGTGCCAGCATCTGTGATATCACTGGCCCAGCCAAGGTTACCCGCAGTGGCAGGCTCTTCTCGCCTGACATTGCACCTCCTGCTGCTCGAAGACCGCTTCTCATAACCCCTACAAGTGTACATGTTCCTACTGCTGATCCAATTGTTTCTCCTGCTGCCGAGTCATCCAATGCTCGGGGCAAAGGAGTTGAAGTCGAGCCTGCCCAGATGGAGGCACCCGTACCTATAACTGCTGAGGCCTCCCAACAAGAGATGGAGGAGATTCTGAAGATTATAAAGAAGAGTGACTTTAATGTTGTGGAACAGCTGGGGCACACGCCCTCCAAGATCTCCATGTTCTCTTTATTGCTGTGCTCCGAGGCCCATGCTAAGGCCTTAATCTCATTCCTCAAGACGGCCCATGTGCCACATGAGACGTCTGCAGTCCAGTTCACTGATTGTGTAGCAAATCTGACAGCAGATAATGGCTTGGGTTTCTCAGATGCTGACTTGACCACGAAGGGAAGAGACCATAATGATGCTCTGCATGTCTCTATCGAATGCAGGGGAACTACCTTGGCACATGTGTTGGTGGATACTGGTTCGTCCTTGAATGTGCTACCCAAGAAGGCTTTAGACCGTCTAGATTGTGAAGGCCTGGAATTAAAACCCAGCAATATCATCGTCAGGGTCTTTGATGGATCAAAGAGGATGGTTCATGGAGAGGTTGACATTCCGATTCGTGTGGGCTCTCAGGTGTTTGACTCCACATTTTATGTGATGGATATCCGTCCATCTTACTCTTGTCTATTGGGTCGACCTTGGATACATAAGGCTGGGGCAGTGACCTCTACCTTGCACTAGAAGCTGAAGTACCCTGTCAGAGGGAAGATCGTCACTGTGCAGGGAGAGGAGGAGTATATGGTAAGCCACCTGAATTCCTTCAGATACATTGAGATGGACGGGGAGTTTATTGAAACCCCCTTTCAGCATTTCGAGGAGGTGCTTCCAATTGCAGCAGCAGCAGAAACAGCAGCAGAAGAAAGTGTTCCTTTGAAGATGGCTTCCCTGAAGGATGCCCGGGCTGTGGTTCAGAGGGGTGAATGTGCTAACTGGGGCAGACTTCCAGACTTTACTCAGAAGACTGATAAATTTGGGTTGGGTTTTACTACAGAGGGTCAGAAAGCTATGAGGAAAGCGAAGATCGGAAGACCTCCTGTATTCATTACAAATCCAGGAGTAAATGCTGTTGGGGAAGATAATGAAGTGGATGAAGCTGAATTCAATAGCTGGATCTACCCGACGACCGAAGGCGGATTGAACAATTGGATTGCTAAGGACCATACCCCTGTTACCTTTGTGACGCAGTAATAAATTTCTTTGTTTTGCTATTTTGTAATAAACAATAAATAAACTTTATGGCCCGGTGTCTTACCCGAGGCACCGTGGTTTCATTTGTGAGGGCATATAAATTGTCATTTCATATATCATGAATGAAAATCTTGGACGTTTTCTCACATTGCAAATATTGTGCTCCTTTTCTGTCTTTCTTTCTTTTACATATATTTCAAAACAGCTGTATTTACACACACACTCACTCATACAGGTTTCAATCCACTCTGGATCTCACTGATAACAACCCTGCTACTGCCAGTTATGACTTCGAAATTCCGATCAACTTAGCCGAAGACGAAGGTGAAGATGATTGCGAAGTGCCTGGCGAGCTTGCAAGACTGTTGCTTCAGGAAGAGAGGGCAATTCAACCCCATGAAGAGCCAGTGGAAACAATAAACTTGGGTACCGAAGAAGACAGGAAAGAGGTAAAGATTGGTGCCAACCTAGAGCTCAGCGTGAAGCAACGGTTAACCAAGATGTTACATGACTATATGGAGATCTTTGCCTGGTCCTACGAAGACATGCCCGGGTTGGATACCGATATTGTGGTCCATCACTTGCCAACTAAGGAAGACTGCCCTCCAGTTAAGCAAAAGGTCCGTCGGATGCGTCCAGAGATGTCTGAGAAGATTAAAGCTGAGGTTATGAAACAGTTTGATGCTGGGTTCCTCGCAGTGACTTATTACCCTCAGTGGGTTGCTAATGTGGTGCCGGTACCAAAGAAGGACGGTAAGGTCAGAATGTGTGTCGACTACAGGGATCTGAACAGGGCCAGCCCCAAGGATGACTTCCCCCTACCTCACATTGATGTCCTGGTTGACAATACAGCTCAGCATAAGGTGTTCTCTTTCATGGATGGCTTTTCAGGTTACAATCAGATCAAGATGGCACCTGAAGACATGGAGAAGACTACATTTGTTACTCAGTGGGGCACCTTCTGTTACAAGGTCATGCCATTCGGGTTGAAGAACGCTGGGGCAACCTACCAACGTGCCATGGTTGCTTTATTTCATGATATGATCCATCATGAGATAGAAGTGTATGTTGATGACATGATTGCAAGGTCCCAGACTGAGGAAGAACATCTAGATCATCTGCAGAAGTTGTTTGACCGGTTGAAACTATATAAGCTGAGGTTGAACCCGAACAAATGCACCTTCGGGGTAAGATCCGGGAAATTGCTAGGCTTCGTGGTAAGTGACAAGGGAATTCAAGTGGACCCTGCCAAGGTCAAAGCCATTCAAGAGATGCCAGTTCCCAGGACAGAGAAAGAGGTCAGAGGCTTTTTAGGACGCCTGAATTACATTGCTCGGTTCATCTCACATCTAACCGCTACTTGTGAGCCAATCTTCAAGCTGCTGAAGAAAGATCAGGTAGTACGTTGGAATGATGAATGTCAGGCCGCTTTTGACAAAATCAAGGAATATCTCCAAGAACCACCCATCCTTATGCCACCGGTTGAAGGGAGACCTCTGATACTATATCTGACAGTGCTCGACAGCTCAATGGGGTGTGTGCTGGGGCAGCACGACGAGTCTGGCCGAAAAGAGCATGCCGTTTATTACCTTAGCAAAAAGTTTACCGACTGTGAGACCCGATACTCACTGCTTGAGAAAACTTGCTGCGCTTTGGTATGGGCTGCTCGCCGGCTGAGACAGTATATGCTGACTCACACTACTTTGTTAATCTCAAAGATGGATCCTATCAAGTACATATTTGAAAAACCTGCTCTGTCTGGGAGAATCGCAAGATGGCAGATGATCTTGACGGAATATGACATCCAGTACACAACCCAGAAAGCCATCAAGGGAAGTGTATTGGCAGACCACCTGGCACATCAGGCCGTAAATGATTATCAATCAATGAATTTCGAGTTTCCAGACGAAAGCATCATGATTGTGACAGATTGTGAAGTACCTGGACCGGATGAAGGACCTGAACCAGGATCCCGATGGTCTATGCACTTTGACGGAGCCTCCAATGCTTTGGGTAACGGTATCGGCGCCATAATCATATCACCTCAAGGTACTCATACTCCACTCACTGCCCGACTATGTTTCAACTGTACCAACAACATGGCAGAGTATGAGGCGTGCATCATGGGTCTTCAAGCTGCGATCGACCTAAGGATTAAGTTTCTGAGTGTCTTCGGAGATTCCACTCTTGTGATCAATCAGATCAAAGGAGAGTGGGATACGAAACATCCAAACCTGATTCCTTACAGAGAATGTGTGTTGACCTTGATCCCCCACTTCACAGAGATAACCTTTGAACACTTTCCAAGAGAAGAGAATCAGTTGGCGGACGCGTTAGCTACAATGTCTTCAATGTTCAAGGTCAAATGGGATAATGAGGCTCCCCGAATCATCATCTGGAAACTGGACGAACCGGCATACTGTTGCGATCTTGAGACTGAATTGGTGACTGAGAAGCCTTGGTACCATGAAGTAAAGAGATATCTGGAAACTCAGGAATACCCTGAAGGTGCATCTGTCAATGATAAGAAGTTCCTGAGAAGGTTCGCAGCCAAGTTCTTCCTTAGCAACGACATCTTGTACAAGCGAAACCATGATTCAACCCTACTGCGTTGTGTGGATAAAACTGAAGCAGAAAGGATCATGGAAGAGCTACATGAAGGAACCTTTGGTACACATTCCAGTGGGCAGACTATGGCTAAGAAGATCCTACTGGCAGGATATTACTGGTCCACAATGGAAGCTGACTGCTACCAACATTCTAGGACATGCCATAAGTGCCAGATTTACGCAGACAAGGTGCATGTTCCTCCGGTTCCCCTGAATGTTCTGACTGCGCCTTGGCCATTTGCAATGTGGGGCATAGACATGATTGGTGAGATTAAACCTACGGCATCTAATGGACACCGCTTCATCCTGGTAGCGATTGATTATTTTACGAAGTGGGTTGAGGCAGCATCCTATGCTACGGTAACCAAGACTGTAGTGGCACGGTTCATTCGGCATAACCTGATCTGTCGATACGGCGTCCTAGAGAGAATTATTACAGACAACGGTACCAATCTGAACAATAAGATGATCACTGAGCTCTGCGAACAGTTCAAGATACAGCACCACAATTCTTCTCCTTACAGACCGAAGATGAATGGGGCTGTAGAAGCAGCAAATAAGAACATCAAGAAAATCGTGCAGAAGATGACAGTGACCTACAAAGATTGGCACGAGATGTTACCGTTCGCTTTACATGGGTACCATACCTCAGCTAGGACGTCAACCGGGGCAACTCCTTTCTCTCTGGTTTATGGTATGGAGGCAGTCTTACCGATTGAAGTACAAATACCCTCTCTCCGGATAATGAAGGATGCAAATCTGAACGAAGATAATTGGATCCAGACACGACTTGATCAGCTCAACTTCATTGATGAAAAAAGACTTGCTGCTATCTGTCATGGTCAGACGTATCAGAAACGGATGATCAAGGCATTTAACAAAAAGGTCAGACCACAGGAATATCAAGTTGGGGATTTGGTAATCAAGAGAATCATCCTTCCTCAGAGTGATCCAAGGGGCAAATGGACCCCTACGTATGAAGGGCCATTTGTGGTTAAGCATGTGTTCTCAGGAGGAGCCATGATATTGACCAACATGGATGGTGACGACCTTCCTCACCCCGCCAATGCAGACATAGTAAAAAGATACTACGCATGAAAAAGGACCCGCTAGGCTGACATGCCTAGGCAAAAATTAGGGCTTCCCGTCGAACCAAAAGGGTTCGGGCAAAATGAAGGGATGAAATGAAAAAATCTGTACACCCGGCAAGTCGAAAACCTGAAAAGGCGGCTTGGGCAAAAATGGGTATCCCGGTGGACTGAAAACCCAAAAGGGCGGTCCAGGCAAAAATTAGAGATAAAGCGTAATACTATGTCTCATTGGATCACTTCGCATCCAGAATCCGGTATCTACATCAAGTTCAGACGGCATCGATCAGTCAGCTTCACCTTCAACCAAGGTCATCAAGTGATGAGACGCTCGGAGTTATAAAGGCAATAGCAGAGTTGAAACCCAGTGGATCATTCATTTCACACAGCTGTTTTATTTTGTACAAAACTTGTATAAACTCTTTTGTTCGGCGGCGTCCTCTTACTAGGACGTCAGCCTCTTGTACACAAAACGCCTATTTTCAGGCCTTTCAAAAATCAATACAAATATATTTTTCAGTTAAAAGTGCCAAATTGTTTTTTCCTCTTCTGTTTTGTTTTGCGAAGAACGTCCAAGGTTCAATTTGTGATATATGCATTGAAAATAATTTGCTAACTCATGAATATTTGCATACGAAACAAAGGATTTATTACAGGCAACATTAGAAACAGGGGCAATAAAGAGTTGTCTGAGCAATCTAATTGTTCTATCCACCAAGGTACCAAGGTAGGTTCAGCTAAAGAACATAACCAGATATCCTAATTCCCCAGAGAGTAAGTCGGCAGTCAGTGCATTCTTCTCCAAGCAGAGTTATCAAACCTTAAGAAGGTTGGGAATCCTCCAGCAAATCTCAACATTCCCCAGCAGCAATATACATGTTCTTAACAAGCATCCCCGGCAGTCTTGGCCTAAAAGATTGTTCCCCGGCGGTATATCAAACCTTCGAAGGAATCACTTCCCCCGCAGTTCAAAACTTCCCCAGGAGAGTCCAATCCAGTTCCCCAGGAAAGTTGGAATTTATCTCCCCAAGCAGTAAGTTTATCCCCAGTAAATTCTGGAAGCTTATCCCTCGCAGAGCACGAACGCGTCGTCCGGATTTATTCAAAGAGTTATTTCCTTAACAGGATATAACTGGGTTATCCTCAGCCAAAAGCCACGGAAAGGTCGTCGTCGACATAGTCTTCTTACCCCCAGCGAAGTCTATTAACACTTCCAATACAACAAAGATATCCCCAGCAAGTTACTATCAGCAACTCAACAAAGTACCTCTTTCCCCACAGAGTATTGCTCCCCAGCGAGATCGTTAGAGTACTTTCCTCCCCGCAGATTTATTCCATTCGCCAAGTTTATTCCCCAATGGAGTCATCTTCTCCTACCAGTATTCTTGCAACTATCATCCCCAGCGGAAGCAAAAGCTTATTCTTCAACATCAGCCCAGGAGTGACTTCCCGGCACCCGTCAAGGATTTACTTTCCTAGACGAAAAACACATTCATAAAACATCACATACATCATTATAGCATGCATAGACGCATCATATCATACAAATCTCATTTATGTTGAGAACATCATTGCTTGGTCCATATCATGCATAACATATGACTGACCTCTACCTTTCAGGAAAGATGCAGTTAAATTCTCAATCATATTTCAAGACCTAGACCGGTTCAGTTAATCGACTCCAAAGATTTCTTATCCAGTCCAAGGCCTTCTCTAGTCCAGCTAAATCGACTCCCAACAGATTTTTCTGATGAAGACTCAGTAGAAGTTATCAGGTTGTTATAATTTCCTATGGTTCCCTCCCCGACGGTGCGTGAGGTGATAATTCCTTTTGAGATTATAATTTCCTATGGTTCCCTCCCCGACGGTGCGTGAGGTGATAATTCCTTTTGAGATTATAATTTCCTATGGTTCCCTCCCCGACGGTGCGTGAGGTGATAATTCCTTTTGAGATTATAATTCCCTATGGTTCTCTCCCCGACGGTGCGTGAGATGTAATTCCCTTTAGGTTATGATTTCCTGTGGTCCTCTCCCCGACGGTGCGTGAGATGTAATTCCCTTTAGGTTATGATTTCCTATGGTCCTCTCCCCGACGGTGCGTGAGATGTAATTCCCTTTAGGTTATAATTTCCTGTGGTCCTCTCCCCGACGGTGCGTGAGGTTATAATTTCCTGTGGTCCTCTCCCCGACGGTGCGTGAGATGTAATTCCCTTTTAGGTTATAATTTCCTTTGGTCCTCTCCCCGACGGTGCGTGAGATGTAATTCCCTTTAGGTTATAATTTCCTTTGGTCCTCTCCCCGACGGTGCGTGAGGTTATAATTTCCTGTGGTCCTCTCCCCGACGGTGCGTGAGATGTAATTCCCTTTTAGGTTATAATTTCCTTTGGTCCTCTCCCCGACGGTGCGTGAGATGTAATTCCCTTTAGGTTATAATTTCCTTTGGTCCTCTCCCCGATGGTGCGTGAGACGTAATTCCCTTTTAGGTTATAATTTCCTTTGGTCCTCTCCCCGACGGTGTGTGAGATGTAATTCCCTTTCAGGTTATAATTTCCTTTGGTCCTCTCCCCGACGGTGCGTGAGATGTAATTCCCTTTCAGGTTATAATTTCCTGTGGTCCTCTCCCCGACGGTGCGTGAGATGTAATTCCCTTTCAGATTATAATTTCCTATGGTTCTCTTCCCGATACTACGAAGACGGTAATTCCCACCAAGATTTTCTCAACGAGCATTGTTGAGGTTAAAGTCACCCAAGGTTCTCTTACCGTTCATGCTAAGGTAGTAACCACCCTTGGTTCATTCATCACCGTGTGAAGCTCCAGACTCAGCTCCTGTAACCAGTCAGGACACATCTATACCAAGCATCTGAAAACCAGCTCCTGCAATGTGTCAGGTACTCATTTTTTCTTTCGCAGGTATGCAGGTTCTCGCTAAGGAATCTCTTACGCGATCAACATCCAGATGGCATCTATAAGCCCATCATCCTATCCATCAGTCTCTAAATGGCATCTATAAGCCCATTTCCATCACACTGCTACTATGTGAGCGCAAATTTCTGGGCACTTTAGTGTTCAATCATCTTCCACCCTCGGACTACGAAAGGCACATCAGCCAATCTGCATCCTCAGGTCTAAGAAGATTGAACAGGGGCAACTATTGTACCCCAAAATTTGCCCTCCCATATTCTTCAAAAATTTGCCAAGTCAAGCTTCAAAATTCCCCAAGGGTTGCACAGTTCAAGGGCCTCCTAAGCAGTCAAAATTAGGGTTTTGGTTCTGATCAAGAAAATAAAATTTCCAAGGGTCCAATCAAGTCCCACATGCCTAAAAATATGGTCAAGCATCCTCATTCAAAGTTTCAAAACTTACAGCACAAAATTGCACAGTCAAAAACCCTAATTGCACTACAGTCAACTGTAGGGGCAAAATGGTCATTTGACAGTCAAAAGCTCAAATTTTTGGTCAACATCTCATTTTGAAGCCACAAACATCATTTGATCAATGCTTGATCATGATTCTCAAAGCTTGGCTCAAAAATCATCAAGATGCAAAAGTTTCCTTATTTGGATAGTTGGAAAAGTCAACTGTAAATTGACCAGGGCATAACTTTCACATGGATTATCAGAAAAATCCCATCCAAATCTCATTTTGAAGAGAAAGACATTTCCTACAACTCATCTTCATACTTCAAGTCGAAGAAATGCTCTCACAAAAAGTTATCAATTTCAACATTATAGGTCATTTTCAAAAGTCAACAAAAAGGGACTTTAAGTCAAAGGCCATAACTTGAGATTGGTAAATCAAAATGACATGGGACCAAAGGCATTGGTTAGAGGACTCAAAGAACTTTCCAAAATGTCCAAGAACATGAGCAAAGATTAAAAATTGAGCAAGTTATGCCTTGTAGAAGTTGGGCAATTTTTGGATATTTTGAAAAGTCAACATTGATTCAAATGACCTAAAATTGCTAATGGGCCCATGTTTCTTCCACAATTCATCACCCAAGGCATATGCACGACTACTTGGCCCAAAGGGAAGTCTTTATTCATTATTTATTTATTTATTTGAATTTTTATTTATAATAATTCATTTAAATCAAATTAAATATATGAAAAATGCTTAACCTAATTTTTTCAATCTTTTTGTGCACATTATATCATCAATAATTCGTGCATATCCCAATATGGAAAGATTTGGATTGATTGGTATGATTGAGAACAAAAAACACATGAAAAAAGATTTGATTTTCATGGTGAAGAAATCAAATATTGAATCCTTTAATTCATGGATCTTTGGACAAATTCTTTGACCTAATTCATCACTACTTATACAAGGAACAAAAACCTAGTCCTAATGACCATTAAGCTGCGCTAGAAATTGATCATCAAACTTGAATTTTTTTGCAAGAAACTCAAATCTGAAAACACCTTTGCAAGGCGATTCAAGTCTCAAAACCTATCTCATTAGCTTCCTCAAGCATTACTGAACGTTTTCCAATCACAAACGCTCATCAAAACGCCCGGAATTGGTACAATAGAGTAAAACTGTTTCAAATAAAATTCACAATCGTGCATCTTCATTCATGCGTTTATTGCAAGTTTTAATATGTGATTTACATTCCTTATGTTGTTCTGAAGCTAACCCATATATTTAATTGCATTTTTATGTGCTATACACGATTTCGCCATTGATGATTTTTAGGGTTTGCAGAGTTTCGAATTAGGGGTTTTAAGACAAAGCAAAATTAGAACACCACAGTGCCATGGTTGTGATCAGCGCATGTGGACGGAGACCATGGAACCCTCGCGCTCAATTTATGAGCGTCGTAGGGCTAATCGCTATTTTCTAGTAGCATGTCTACAGCCACGCTTAAAAACCGTTGCTCATTGTTTATGTATTTCAAGAAAAAGAAAAACAACGAAGAAGATGAATTCGTGGCAAGCGGCGATTGGCTGGTTTAAAATTCGCGTGCAAAGACCCACTAACGCTTTTGTTTCTTTTATAATATTTATTGTTTGTTTAATATTAACAACGCGTGCAGTAGTTCAGTGGCAAGGCATATGAGCTGGTAACATCCTTGACCTGGGTTCGAGCCCCAGGTCTTCCTTATTCTCATGTTATTTTTCAATTAACAATCATGTGCAGGCATAACGTTGTGTTCCATCGTACACCTTCATAATCTATCCATCCACGCGTCCAGCTTCATCAGATCAAAGGCCCTGGATTGGAGAGCACCATACACCCTGGTCAACGCGTGTACACGCGTCCTGAAAAGTCAAAGAGGCCATCAATTTAAGTGGGCCTGGATTGCTATAAAATACCTCATAATTTGGGATCTGAACCCCCTTTGGTTTGCAATTCTTCCCATTTTCTTTATTTTCTTTATTTTCTATTTTTCTTTTTAATTATTGTTTTAGTAATTAATTTTATTATTTTCACAAAATATAAAAAACCCATAAAAAAAAATCAGAAAAGAATTAAAATAATAAATATTTTTATTTCTAGTATTTTTATAAATAACTTTGCATGTAATTAAATTTAGTGTAAATTAGGTTTTAGTTTTAACTCTTTTGATAAAAACATAAAAAACATAGAATTAGGTTTAATTAACAATTTTTCATCCTTTTTATTTTTCTTTCATAAATAATATTATTTATTTTATTTATTTTCATACTTAAAATTGTATATAAAATTAGGGTTAATTTAGGTTGAAATTTAATATTTTCTCAATAAATTAAAAGCCACTAGAATTAGGGTTTGCATCTTATTTTAATTTTAATTAATTTCTTTTTTTTCATTAAAATCCTCCAAAATACTAGAAATACCAAAAAAAGCATCCCCGTTCTTTTTAATTAATTAATTGCATCCTTTAATTTAATTTAGTTAAATAAGGGTCCAACGCCCTCGATTTAATTTTTTATTCGCATATTTATTTTATTTCGTTATAATATTTATGTATCTCTCCTAAGGCCCTGTAAATTAACTTTATCGCACTTTATCTTTTAATTTCTTTACTTTTTCTGCCAAATCGGGTCCTGGTTAATTTTGGCGATGTGGACCCGCGCCATTTGTAATAGCTTTAGATTTTTACATTCCCGCAATATTTTTAACTGTTAATCAAAAGCATGAAAGAATGTATGGACAAAAAAATAAAAACAAACGCATAGATCACCCATAACATGACAAGACAAAAATAACTGAACATGACACACAAATCACACACCACCCCTAGGGTACGCCTCACTGTTGCCTTGCCTCGAAAGGTGGTCGTCGAGTAGAGGATGTCTTAGTAAGTCCTCATGATCCGGGAACCTGGCATGAGGGTAGCTTCTAAGGTGTCTTCCCATTGCTCTGGTGATCACCATGTCCCGAACCTCGAATTGACCCGAACACCTCCAACGGTGGTGCTACCTACCTCTCAATGGTGGGATGGCACTACTTTAAAGGA
Source organism: Vicia faba (assembly GCA_948472305.1). NCBI lineage: Eukaryota > Viridiplantae > Streptophyta > Magnoliopsida > Fabales > Fabaceae > Vicia > Vicia faba. The sequence continues at coordinate 414,239,398 of OX451740.1, read as the reverse complement.
CATTTACACAGACGAATTCCTTAGGGTAGGTAGGTTCTCGTAGATACTTGCTCTAACTTCAAAAACAAATCAAAATTACTTTTCACACCGACACCTTTTCAAAAAGCTTTCGAAAGCAATTTTTCAAACACTCTTGAGGACTGATACAAGAGTCAAACTGAAATTTTCAAAGAAACTTTTTTAAAAACCCACAGTTGAAAAGCAAACAAACCATTTTTGAAAACACAATGAGCAAGTATCTAAGAGCCCATGGATAACCATGGATAGAAAGGGTGCTAACACCTTCCCTTTCTATAATCTACCTCCCGAACCGAGAGCAATCTCTATAAGGAATTTTTCTGTGCTTTTGTCCTTTCCATTTGGAGAAAATAAAAGACGGTGGCGACTCTTGCTTCCGCGACATTTCGCGAACCAGCGTTAAACAGTCAGTTCCAGATCCACCGATCACACTATGGATGTAATGTATGGACATGTTAATTATTATGCCGCAGTGTTGTTGGAGTCGGGGAAAATAAATCCCTGAGCCTTGTTGGGTATAAGGAGTGTAAGTCTTCATATTTTGAAGTTGAAGTGTTGATGAGCTTCCATTTGTTAGAGAAATAAACTTTGTTGTGTAAGGGAAACGCCGTGTATTGCTTGTAGACCTCGTGAAATCTTGCTGGGGAATCCTGAGAAACTGGGTAACTTTCACTGGGGAATCCTAGGAGCGGTAACTGGAAGTTTTGTTCCGCCGGGGGTGTGAGAGAGCTTGATATCATTAAGCTGCATACTTGAGATATGATGGCGATCCTATAGTGGGATGTCCTGATTTCCGTTCTTGTTGAAAAAGGTACTTGCGAGGGACTTTATGGAATAGTTTAAAGACATTATCCTATTTCTCAAAGCCATTAGTGATTGTCTTTCTATTTTTCTGTTTCCCTTTTTGCTCATTTGTAAACAGTAGTTACGTTCAAATGCATATGTTTAAAAATAAATCATTGGACGTTTTTGTAAACAAAACACAGAAATAAAGAAAAACAGATAGTTTTGCACTTTCAAAGGGATACCTTTGTATTAACTTGAATAAGTATTTTTGTACAATGAGACGAACATTCTAGTAAGAGAATATTGTCGTAGAAAATTAAAATTGATACAAAGAAAAGATAGCTATGTGAAATGATCCCATGGGGTTCCCATTTTGCTATAGCCTTCGTGTCTCTGAGCGTCTTGTCCACTTGTTGCCTTGTCCGAAGTTGATTGGATTGATTAGAACCGTTGAGTTTGTCAGTCGATGTTAAAGGTTGTCTGTCAGGTGATCCAACGGGACATAGTCATATGCTTTAATTCCTTAACTTTTGTCTGGACCGCCCTTTCGGGTTTTCAGTCCACCAGGATACCCTTTTTTGCCCAAGCCGCCTTTTTAAGTTTTCAGCTTGCCGGGTGTACAATTTTTTTTATTTTATCCCTAATTTTTGCCCGAACCTTTGTGGCTCGCCGGGATGCCCTTGTTTTGCCTAGGCGTGTCAACCTAGCGGGTCTCTTATGCGTAGTATCTTTTGACTATGTTCGCGTTTACAGGGTGCAGAAGGTCGTCGCCATCCATAGTGGTTAAGCTCATTGCTCCCTCAGAGAATATGCTTTTGATCATAAATGGTCCCTCGTATGTAGGAGTCCATTTTCCCCTGGGATCACCTTGTGGTAATATGATACGTTTGATTACCAAGTCACCAACTTGATATACTTGACATCTGACCTTCTTGTTAAAAGCCTTGATCATATGTTTTTGGTACATCTGGCCGTGATAGACATCCGTAAGCCTCTTCTCATCAATCAAATTCAACTGGTCAAGTCGAGTTTGGATCCAATCATCTTCATTCAGCCCAACATCCTTTATGATTCTCAGAGAAGGTGTTTGGACTTCAATTGGTAGAACAACTTCCATGTTGTATACCAATGATAAGGGAGTTTCCCCTATTAATGTGCGCGCCGTGGTACGGTAACCGTGGAGAGCAAATGGTAACATCTCATGCCAGTCCTTGTAGGCTACTGTCATTTTTGTATGATCTTCTTGATTTTCTTATTTGCGGCTTCGACAACACCATTCATCTTTGGCCGGTAAGGAGAAGAATTATGGTGCTGGATCTTGAATTGCACGCATAATACGGTGATCATAGTATTGTTGAGATTCATACAATTGTCTGTGATGATTCTCTTCGGGATACCATATCGGCAGATGAAATTCTGTTTGATGAATCGGGCCATCACATTCTTGGTAACAAAAGCAAAAGAAGCTACCTCAACCCACTTCGTGAAATAGTCAATAGCCACCAAGATGAAGCGGTGTCCATTAGAAGTTGTAGGTTTGACTTCTCCAATCATGTCGATGCCCCACATCACGAATGGCCAGGGAGCAGTCAAGACGTTTAGAGGAACTGGAGGCACATGCACTTTTTCAGCATAGATCTGACACTTGTGGCAGGTTCGTGAATGCTGATGGCAATCTGCTTCCATGGTAGACCAGTAGTATCCCGCTCGTAGGATCTTTTTAGCCATCGTATGCCCACTGGAATGGGTGCCAAAAGTGCCTTCATATAGATCAACCATGATCTTGTCTGCCTCAACCTTATCTACGAATGAAGCAAAACAAAGTCGTGGTTGCGCTTGTAGAGAATGCCATTACTAAGGAAGAACTTAGCAGAGAATCTTCTCAAGAACTTCTTATCATTGACTGAAGCTCCTTCTGGATACTCTTGGGCCTCGAGATACCTCTTAACTTCATGGAACCAAGGCTGGTCCACTACTTCTTCAGTATCGATCTCGTGATAGTAAGTTGGTTCATCCATCCGTTCAATGGTGATCTAGGGAGTCTCATTACCCCACTTGAGTTTAAACATGGATGACATAGTGGCTAGTGCGTCCGCTAGTTGATTTTCTTCTCGTGGAAAATGCTCAAAGGTAATTTCCTCGAAATGTGGGATTAATGTCAACATATATTCTTTAGGGGGTGAGATTTGGGTGCTTCGTGTCCCATTCTCCTTTGATCTGACTGATGACTAAGGCTGAATCTCCAAATACACTTAAGGACTTAATTCCCAAATCTATGGCAGCTTTGAGACCAAAAATACACGCTTCGTATTCTGCCATATTATTTGTACAGTTGAAGCAAAGTCTTGCAGTGAATGAAGTATGATGTCTTTCAAGGGATATGATTACAGCACTTACGCTATTGCTGAGTGCGTTGGAGGCTCCGTCAAAAACCAAGGTCCATCGGGATCCTTGTTCAGGTCGTCACATGGTATGAGTTCTTCACAATTGTTTACCATCATGATGTCTTCATCTAGGAACTCAAATTTCATGGACTGATAGTCATCCACAGCTTGATGAGCTAGGTGACCGGCTAGTACACTGCCCTTTATTACTTTTTGGGTAGTGTACTGAATATCGTATTCAGTCAAGATCATCTGCCATCTTGCTATTCTCCCAGAGAGGGCAGGCTTCTCGAATATGTATTTAATTGGATTCATCTTGGATATCAATAAGGTAGTATGGGTCAGCATATACTGTCTTAGCCGGTGAGCAGCCCATGCTAGAGCGCAACAAGTTTTCTCGAGCAGTGAATATCTTGTTTCACAGTCGGTAAACTTTTTGCTCATGTAATAAATAACATGCTCTTTTCGGCCAGACTCGTCATGCTGCCCCAGCACACACCCCTTTGAATTTTCCAAGACAGTTAGATACATGATCAAAGGCCTTCCCTCGACTGGCGGCATCAAAACAGGAGGCTCTTTAAGGTACTCCTTGATCTTGTCGAAGGCAGCTTGGCATTCATCATTCCATTTGACTACTTGATCTTTCTTCAATAATTTGAAGATTGACTCACAAGTAGCGGTTAGGTGAGAAATGAATCTGGCGATGTAGTTAATCCGTCCTAAGAATCCTCTGACTTCCTTCTCGATGCAAGGAGCAGGCATTTCTTGTATTGCTTTCACCTTGGTAGGTTCCACTTTAATACCTTTACCGCTGACGATGAAGCCTAGGAGTTTACGGAACCTCACCCAAATGTGCATTTATTCGGATTCAACCTTAGCTTGTATTTCTTCAGTCTTTCAAACAGTTTATGCAAATGGGTAAGACGTTCCTCTTCAGTTTGAGATCTGGCTATCATGTCATCCACATAGACCTCTATTTCATGATGGATCATGTCGTGAAATATAGCTACCATGGCACGCTGATAAGTTGCCCCAACGTTCTTCAACCCGAATGGCATAACCTTGTAACAGAAAGTGCCCCACTGTGTGACGAAGGTCGTTTCTCCATGTCCTCAGGTGCCATTTTGAGTTGATTGTAGCCTGAGAAACCATCCATGAATGAGAACACTTTATGTTGTGCGGTATTGTCAACCAGAATATCGATATGGGGAAGTGGGAATCATCCTTAGGGCTTGCCCTATTCAAATCTCGGTAATCCACACACATGCGCACTTTGTCGTCCTTTTTAGGCACTCGAACAACATTGGTGACCCATTGTGGGTAGGAGGTGACGGCTAAGAATCCGGTGTTGAATTGTTTCATAACTTCCGTTTTGATCTTCTTTGACATGTCTGGCCGCATGCGACGAACTTTCTGTTTTACCGGAGGGCAGTCTTTTTTTGTCGGTAGACGATGGACCATGATATCAGCATCAAGTCCTGGCATGTCTTCGTATGACCAATCAAAGACCTCAACATAGTCATGTAGTAACTGAATTAAGCACTTCTTGACACTGGGTTCCAGATTGGCTCTTACCTTGACTTCTTTCTTGTCCTCTTCGGTACATAAGTTAACTGTGTCCATTGGTTCTTCATGGGGATGTATGGTCCTTTCTTCCTATTGTAGTAACCTGTCTAGTTCCACTGACACTTCACAATCTTCCTCACCTTCGTCTTTGACTTGGTAGATTAGATTTTCAAAGTCACAAAAGGCCATAGCAGAATCATTACCCATGGGATCCTGAGTGGATGTAGATCTACATTTTGATATGTGAGTGTGTGTAAGAGCATAGCTATTTTTTGAAAGAATTAAAAAATGTAGAAAAAGAAAGACAAAGAGCATAAAGTTTGCATGCAAAAACGTCCATGATTCATTGATGACATAAGAAAATTAAGTGACAACCCTTACAAATGGACCGTTGTGCCTCAGGTAAGACACAAGGTTTTAAAAGTCTGAATTGTTTAATTATTACAAGTCCGACAAAAATTTAAAGATAATTACCGTTGGATAAAAGTAACTGGGACAAAATCTTTAGCTTCCCAGTTGCTGAGTCCTCCATTGATGGTTGGGAAAATCCATTCTTCCAGGTCACAGTCGTCATCACTATCCTTCACTGTGTTGACTCCATGGCTACTGATCTGCAAAGGTGGTCCCCCGGCATGAGCACGACGAACATCTTTCTGGTCTCTTGAAGTGAAACCCAAACCAAATTTGTCTGATTTGTAAGGGATATCTGGGAGTTGGCCCCAAATAGTACACCCACCTTCTTCGACCACTTCCTTGGAATCTTTCAGAGAAGACATCTTTAGCGGAGGTCTTGTAATCTTTGGGACTTGGGAAACAGTCTAGGCTGCCGCAACTGTTTGTGGGACTTCCTCGAAATGCTGAAATGGAGTTTCAATGAATTCACCATCCATTTCCATGTATCTGAAGGAGTTCAGGTGACTAACCATATATTCCTCCTCTCCATGAACAATAATGATTTTCCCCTTGGTTGGGTATTTCAGCATCTGATGTAATATAGAGGTAACGGCACCAGCGTCATGAATCCAGGGTCGGCCCAATAAACAGGAATAGGAAGGGAGAATGTCAATCACGTAGAAAGTTGAATCAAAGGTTTGAGTTCCAACTTTAATGGGGATGTCCACCTCCCTATGTTGCTGGATTTTAAGGTCAGACCTTCACAGTCTAGTCTATCAAGAGCCTTCTTAGATAGCACATTCAAATACAAACCACTATCAACCAGGATATGAGCCAAAGTTGTGCCCCTGCATTCGACAGAGACATGCAACGCCTTGCTGTGTTTCCTCCCTCTAGGTGTCAGGTCAGCATTAGAAAAGCCTAAACCGTTGTCAACGGTCAAACTGGCCACTGATAACACTTACTTCACACTTGTTTTTGACTCTGATTTCACATGTTATTTAGGTTTTTTAATATTGTTTTCTCATATTATGCCTATCTTTTGTTTCCTTTTCAGGTATTTCAATTATCCAGAGCTCCCCTGAAGAAATGAAGGAAAACAGGCTGAAAAACAAGAGTTTAGGTCAAATTTGCACCCATGGCGCCAACCATAGGATAGGCCATGACGTGGACCACCTCCTGCTGACTTCAACTGCCACGTTCCCCACTTCCTTTCATTTACACTTGTGGCGGGCGACATGGCCTCCATGGCGGGCGCCACCTTTGGACGATGTTTTCCCCCCAAAAGGAGTTAGGGGCATTCCTGTGATTTCATGTATTCTTCATCCTCTATAAATAGAAGTTCCTGATTTCATTTCAATTCACCCAAGCTTAGTTGCAAACTTGATCCAACCATAGTTGCGAACTTAAGCCATATAATTTCATCATTGTAAAGCGATAATTATTCACATCAGGGAATTATCGCAATGTTGATTGAGTCTGTGATCGAGTTCGTAGATTGAGTCTGTAATCGAATTTTGAGCACTTCGGCAGAAGTTTATCCTGCCATATTTATTTTCAACTGTTGTTTATTTCCAGTCGCATTTTACTTCCAGTTTGTACCAGATTTAAAACCTCCCCGTTTGGAGCAGGTTTCTATTTATATTTCCCGCACCTGCTTTTACTTTGTTTATTTCCTGCACCTGCTTTTACTTTGTCTATTTTCCGCACTTCTTTTACTTTGTTTATTTCCCACACCTGATTTTACTTTGTTTATTTTCTGCACTGCTTTTACTTTATTTATTTCCCGCACCACACTTTAAATTATTTACTTTCTCGCATGATTTATTTTAACATGTTTGTTTACATTCCCATGTCAGGCTGAACCTTACTGGGCTAGAATGTAAGGAATCTAGTTAGATCGATATTCCAAATAATGTGTCAATAGAAATTCTTATGGGCTATTTTGGTTTTTAATACGAGTTTTCTGTACTTTATTATTGTTGGGTAAGATCGAAAGCCGTCCAACCCTTTGTTAAGCTTGGTTAGTTCTAACTGGTTAAAGGAAGAGAAAGCGCTTTGTCCGGTTAGTTAGAGATTTTTACTATCAAAGAAATCAACTTTGAAACTATTTTCGGACGCGTTTATAGGGTTAAAGTTAGGTCCCCTTTTTATTAGAAATTCCAGATCAAAATACTTTTCAACTTGGTCAAGTACTTTATTTCTTAAAAATAGGTTTATTACTTTAACGCAATGTGCGCCTTTTTATAAGTGACGATAAGAAGGTCTGATTAGAGAGTAAACTCGGTTCTGATTACGTGAAAGCGATAGTTCCTATTAAATTAGTTCTTTTCTTTAGTAGAAAATATTTCCCTATAAATAGTTCTATTCTGAAGCATTGTGAATATTATTTGACTATGTGAATTACATTCGACCCAGCTTTTATATCTGAAGTTTATTTCGCCGCAATTTACTTTCTTGCATGCTCAATTCCCTGTTTAATATTGACTTAGCTAAACACCGTAACAATAGGAAACAATAGATTAACGATTGGCCTATGTGGATCGATAATATTTTATATTACTCTGACGCGATTCGTACACTTGCGAATAAACCGCATCAAGTTTTTGGCGCCGTTGTCGGGGATCAATTTCATCAAATTTCACACCCTATAGACGCACCGTCTAGACTAAGTTTTACAGTCGTAACCAAAGACCCCTTAAGGAATTTGCACAACCGTCAGATGAGGAACCTAATTCAAGTATCGTAAACCCAACTATAACCACAAATAATTTCGAACTAAAACCCCCATTGCTACAATTTGTGCAATAAAACCAATTCGATGGTCTCGCTACTGAGAACCTGAATCAACACTTAAAAACTTTTATACAATTAGCAGACACTTTAAAATGCAATGGTGCTTCGCTTGAGGCAATACGACTAAGATTATTCCCTTTTCCCCTCAGAGATAAAGCACGAGATTGGTTGGATTCCCTTCCACCCAATTCAATAACAACCTGGGAAGACCTTAAGAGAGTATTTCTCGCAAGATATTTTCTGCCCAGCAAAACTGCTGTCCTTAGAAACCAAATCACTAGATTTAACCAAAACCTGGGAGAATCACTTTTTGAAGCATGGGAGAAATATAAGAACCTGTTAAGAGCCTGTCCACACCATGGCCTAGAACAATGGCTAATCATCCACACCTTCTATAATGGACTCCATTACAACACAAATATGTCTATCGATGTTGCCGTTGGTGGCGCATTAATGAATAAACCTTACCTAGAAGCCTGCGCTCTCATTGAGGACATGGCCCAAAACCATTACCAATGGGGAACAAAATGAGCTACGGTAGAGAAAAAGGAGACCAAGGAGGAAAACATGAGATAAGTTCTCTAGACATGATGCAAGTTAAAATGGACGCTCTTGCCTTAAAAGTTCAAAACATGTCTCAAAACCCTAATACTGTAGCCGCAGTAGCTTCAGAATGCGAACTCTGTGGGACCCAAGGACATCAACCTGCGGGATGTAACTTATTGAATGAGCCTTGCTCAGACCAAGTAAACTACACCCAAGGAAACCCATTTTCAAACACTTACAACCCCGGATGGAGTAATCACCCAAACTTTTCTTATAAAAACAATAGCCCAATACAAAACTCTGCAAGTCCGAGACCTACAGGTTTCCAAGCCCAAAGACCAAATCAACCTATGCAAGTTGTGGCACCCAAACCAAACCTTGAGAAAATCATGGAAAATTTCATTTCAGCTTAAACCCAGCAAAACAAAGAGTTACTAAATCAGAATATTCACGTAAACAAACTAATTACGCAATTAGGAACTAAAGTTGATCAGATAATTACGCATAACAAGATGCTTGAAACCCAGATCTCACAGATAGCCCAATCACAAACCCCATAAACTACACCTGGAGGACAATTCCCTGGACAACCTCAACCAAATCCTAAAGGGCAAGCTAATGCCATTTTCTTACAAAGTGGGAATACTTACGATGGATCCAAGAATCCAGCCATGAGTACACCCTCACAACCTAAGACAAATGTTTTGCCTACAGACCAAGTGGAGGAACCAGAGGAACCCGAAAAGCAAAAAGAACCAGAATTAAAAGATAAAACTAATAAATCACCACCCCCGTACAAACCCCCAGTCCCATTTCCACAAAGACTTAAACAAACTAAACTTGACAATTAATACCAGAGATTCATTAAAGTTATAGAAAAACTCCATGTAGAGATTCCTTTCACCGAAGCCATCACTCAGATACCATCTTATGCTAAATTCCTAAAAGACATCATGACCAACAAGCGTAGACTTGATGATCCCAAACCTATCGAATGAAATTTTATTTCAGAAAATAAACTTGCCAAGAGAGAAAAGGATCCAGGAAGTTTTTCCATTCCTTGTATCTTAGGAAATCATACTATTGACAAAGCCTTCTTAGATCTAGGAGCTAGCATCAGCCTTATGCCTTTATAAGTTTGTAGAAGGTTAAACTTAGGAGAATTGCAATCGACTAAAATGTCTCTCCAGCTGGATGATAGATCAGTTAAGTATCCTATAGACATACTTGAAGACATACCAGTTAAGATCGGTCAGCTATATATCCCAACTGATTTCGTGGTTATGGATATTAAAGAAGACGAAGAAATCTCAATCCTCTTAGGTAGACCATTCCTATCAACAATCGAAGCCATAATTAACATTAAGAAAGGAAAATTAACATTTGAGTTGGGTGATGAAAAGATAGAATTTATTCTTTCAAAGTTCTTAATAGCACCAGTCATAGGAGATGTATGTTATACCATCGACGTCATTGAGGAGTGTATATTGGAACTTAAGCGAGAGGAATCTTACAAAAATATCAAGTTACCTTCGACCCCCATTATGGAGGACGACATATTTAAAGTTTAGAACCTTACATCGATGACGACTTCTATGAATGTTTATCGCTTACTCCTGATCCCATGCCTTGCCCTTTGAAACCATCTTTAGAAATAAAGGAACTTCCAAAGAACTTCAGATACAAATTCTTAGATAAAGAGATAATTCGTCCTGTTATAGTTAACGCTATTTTAAGTCAAGACGAGACAACTCAACTCTTAGAGATCTTACGAAAATATCCCTCAGCTTTAGGGTATAACATCTCCGATTTAAAAGGAATAAGTCCATCGGTGTGCATGCACCAGATCTTGTTAGAGGAAAACTCAAAACCCTCAAGAGAACATCAAAAAAGAATAAACCCTATAATGAGCGATGTTGTTAAAAGAGAAGTTCTTAAGTTACTAGAGGCCGGTATAATTTACCAAATATCAGATAGTAATTGGGTGAGCCATGTGCATGTGGTGTGATAACACTTACTTTACACTTGTTTTTGACTCTGATTTCACAACTTATTTAGGTTTTTTATTATTGTTTTCTCGTATTATGACTATCTTTTGTTTCCTTTTCAGGTATTTAAAATATCCAGAGCTCCCCTGAAGAAATGAAGGAAAACAGGCTGAAAAACAGGAGTTTAGGTCAAATTTGCACTCATGGCGTCCACCATGGCGCCAGCCATAGGGTAGGCCATGCCGTGGACCACCTCCTGCTGACCTCAACTGCCACGTTCCCCACTTCCTTTCATTTACACTCATGGCGGGCGCCATGGCCTCCATGGCGGGCGCCACCTTTGGTCGATGTTTTCCCCCCCAAAAGGAGTTGGGGGGCATTCTTGTAATTTCTCGCATTCCTCATCCCCTATAAATAGAAGTTCCTGATTTCATTTCAATTCACCCAAGCTTAGTTGCAAACATGATCCAACCATAGTTGCGAACTTAAGCCATATAATTTCACCATTGTAAAGCGATAATTCTTCACATCAGGGAATTATTGCATTGTTGATTGAGTCTGTGATCGAGTTTGTAGATTGAGTCTGTAATCGAGTTTGGAGCACTTCGGCAGAAGTTTATCTTTCCACATTTATTTTCAACTGCTATTTATTTCCAATCGCATTTTACTTCCAGTTTGTACCAGATTTAAAACCTCCCCGTTTGGAGCAGGTTTCTATTTATATATTCCGCACTGCTTTTACTTTGTTTATTTCCCACACTGCTTTTACTTTGTTTATTTCCCGCACTGCTTTTACTTTGTTTATTTCCCGCACCTGCTTTTACTTTGTTTATTTCCCGCACCTTCTTTTACTTTGTTTATTTCCCTCGCCGCACTTTAAATTATTTACTTTCTCGTATGATTTATTTTAACATGTCTGTTTACATTCTCATGTCAGGATGAACCTTACTGGGCTAGAATGTAAGAAATCTAGTTAGATCTATATTCCAAATAATGTGTCAATAGAAATGCTTATGGGCTATTTTGGTTTTTAATACGAGTTTTCTGTACTTTATTGTTGTTGGGTAAGAGCGAAAGCCGTCCAACCTTTTGTTAAACTCGGTTAGTTCTAACTGGTCAAAGAAAGCGAAAGTGCTTTGTCCGGTTAGTTAGGGATTTTTATTATCAAAGAAATCAATTTTGAAACTATTTTTGGACACGTTTATAGGGTTAAAGTTATGTTCCCTTTTTATTAGAAATTCCAGATCAAAATACTTTTCAACTTGGTCAAGTACTCTATTTCTTAAAAATAGGTTTATTACTTTAACGCAATGCGCGCCTTTTTATAAGTGACAATAAGAAGGTCTGATTAGAGAGTAAACTTGGTTCTGATTACAGGAAAGCGACAATTCATGTTAAATTAGTTCTTTTCTTTAGTAGAAAATATTTCCCTATAAGTAGTTCTATTTCGAAGTATTGAGAATATCATCTGACTACGTGAATTACATTTGACCCTGCTTTTATATCTGAAGTTTATTTCACTGCACTTTACTTTCTTGCATGCTAAATTCCCTGTTTAATATTGACTTAGCTAAACACCGTAACAATAGGAAACGATAGATTGACGATTGGTCTATGTGGATCGATAATCTTTTATATTACTCTGACGTGATTCATACACTTGCGAATACATCGCATCAAGTTTTTGGCGCCGTTTCCGGGGAGCAATTTCGTCAAATTTCTCACCCTATAGTCGCACCGTCTAGACTAAGTTTTACAGTCCAGTTAATGCGAAGATCTCGCAGCACCGAAACCTTATTCAATCCTTTAGCAGAACCTGAATGTTACATCCATTTTCTCCGTAGAATTAGAAAAACTATGGCCGAGAATCGTAACCAAAGACCCCTTAAGGAATTTTCCCAACCGTCAGATGAGGAACCTAGTTCAAGTATCATAAACCCAACTATAACCACAAATAATTTCGAACTAAAACCCTCATTTATACAATTGTTGCAACAAAACCAATTCGGTGGTCTCGCTACTGAGAACCCAAATCAACACTTAAAAACTTTTATACAATTAGCAGACACTTTAAAATGCAATGGTGCTTCGCCTGAGGCAATACGCCTAAGATTATTCCATTTTTCCCTCAGAGATAAAGCACGAGATTGGTTAGATTCCCTTCCACCCAATTCAATAACAACCTGGGAAGACCTTAGGAGAGTATTTCTCGCAAGATATTTTCTGCCCAGCAAAGCTGCTGTCCTTAGAAACCAAATCACTAGATTTAACCAAAACCTGGGAGAATCACTTTTTGAAGCTTGGGAGAGATATAAGGACCTGTTAAGAGCCTGTCCACACCATGGCCTAGAACAATAGCTAATCATCCACACATTATATAATGGACTCCATTACAACACAAAGATGTCTATCGATGCTGACGCTGGTGGCACATTGATGAATAAAGCTTACCTAGAAGCATGTGCTCTCATTGAGGATATAGCCCAAATCCATTACCAATAGGGAACAGAACGAGCTACGGTAGATAAAAAGGAGACCCAAGGAGGAAAACATGAGATAAGTTCTATAGACATGATGCAAGTTAAAATGGAGGCTCTTACCTTAAAAGTTCAAAACATGTCTCAAAACCCTAATACTGTAGCCGCAGTAGCTTCCGAATGCAAACTCTGTGGGACCCAAGGACATCAACCTGCATAATGTAACTTGTTGAATGAGCCTTACTCAGACCAAGTAAATTACACCCAAGGAAACCCATTTTCAAACACTTACAACCCCAGATGGAGGAATCACCCAAACTTTTCTTATAAAAACAATAGCCCAATACAAAACTCTGCACCTCCGAGATCTACAAGTTTACAAGCCCAAAGACCAAATCAACCTATGCAAGTTGTGGCACCCAAACCAAACCTTGAGAAAATCATGGGAAATTTCATTTCAGCTCAAACCCAGCAAAACAAAGAGTTCCTAAATCAGAATATTCACGTAAACGAACTAATCACGCAATTAGGAACTAAGGTTGATCAGATAATTATGCATAACAAGATGCTTGAAACCCAAATCTCGCAGATAGCCCAAGCACAAGCCCCACAAACTACACCTGAAGGACAATTCCCTGGACAACCTCAACCAAATCCTAAAGGGCAAGCTAATGCCATTTCCTTACGAAGTGGGACTACTTACGATGGACCCAAGAATCCAACCATGAGTACACCCTCACAACCTAAGACAAATGTTTTGCCTACAAACCAAGTGGAGGAACCATAGGAACCCGAAAAGCAAAAAAAAACTAGAATTAAAAGATAAAACTAATAAATCACCACCCCCGTACAAACCCCCAGTCCCATTTCTGCAAAGACTTAAGCAAACCAAACTTGACAATCAATACCAGAGATTCGTTAAAGTTATAGAAAAACTCCATGTAGAGATTCCTTTCACCGAAGCCATCACTCAGATACCATCTTATGCTAAATTCTTAAAAGATATCCTGACCAACAAGCGTAGACTTGATGATCCTAAACCTATCGAATGCAATTTTATTTCAGAAAATAAACTTGCCAAGAAAGAAAAAGATCTAGGAAGTTTTTCCATTCCTTGTATCTTAGGAAATCATACTATTGACAAAGCCTTCTTAGATCTAGGAGCTAGATTCAGCCTTATGCCTTTAGCAGTTTGTAGAAGGTTAAACTTAGGAGAATTGCAGCCGACTAAAATGTCTCTCCAGCTGGCTGATAGATCAGTTAAGTATCCTATAGGCATACTTGAAGACATACCAGTTAAGATCGGTCAACTATATATCCCAACTGATTTCGTGGTTATGGATATTAAAGAAGACGAAGAAATCCCAATCCTCTTAGGTAGACCATTCCTATCAACAACCGGAACCATAATTGACGTTAAGAAAGGAAAATTAACATTTGAGGTGGGTGATGAGAAGATAGAATTTATTCTTTCAAAGTTCATAATGACACCAGTCATAGGATATGAATGTTATGCCATCGACGTCATTGACGTGTGTATATTGGAACTTAAGAGAGAGGAATCTAACAAAAATATTAAGTTACCTTCGACCCCCATTATGGAGGACGATGGATTTAAAGGTTTAGAACCTTACATCGATGACGACCTCTATGAATGTTTATCGCTTACTCCCAATCCCATGCCTTTCCCTTTGAAACCATCTTTAGTACTGAAGGAACTTCCCAAGAACCTCAAATACGAATTCTTAGATAAAGAGATGAATCGTCCTGTTATAGTTAACGCTATTTTAAGTCAAGACGAGACAACTCAACTCTTAGAGATCTTACGAAAATATCCCTCAGATTTAGGGTATAACATATCCGATTTAAAAGGAATAAATCCATCGGTGTGCATGCACCGGATCTTGTTAGAGGAAAACTTAAAACCCTCAAGAGAACATCAAAGAAGAATAAACCCTATAATGAGTGATGTTGTTAAAAGAGAAGTTCTTAAGTTACTAGAGGCTGGTATAATTTACCAAATATCATATAGTAATTGGGTGAGCCCTGTGCATGTGGTGCCAAATAAAGGAGGCATCACAGTCATAGAAAATGATAAAGGTGAGCATATTGCTAAGCGAACAGAAGGAGGTTGGCATATGTGTATATATTATAGAAAACTAAACAAAGCAACCAAGAAGGATCATTTCCCTCTTCCATTTGTAGATCAAATGCTCGAACGTCTAGCCAGACACTCGCACTTTTGTTATCTAGATGGATACTCAGGATTTTTCCAAATACCTATTCACCCTTAGGATCAAGAGAAAATAACCTTTACCTGTCCTTATGGAACGTTCGCCTATAGACGAATGCCCTTCGGACTCTGTAATGCCCCTGCCACTTTTCAACGTTGTATGATGTCTATATTTGTAGATTAGCTAGATGGAATAATGGAAGTTTTCATGGACTATTTCTCGGTGTGTGGATTTAATTTTAAAGATTGTCTCTCCAACCTCGAAAAAATCCTTGAAAGATGCGTAGAGGTTAACCTAGTGCTAAACTGGGAAAAATGCCATTTTATGGTTAATGAAGGTTTAGTATTAGGACACATTGTCTTCGAAAGAGGCATTGAGGTCGATAGAGCCAAAATTGAAGTTATAGAAAACCTCAGCCCACCTAAAACCATTAGGGAGATTAGAAGTTTTCTTGGACATGCTGGTTTTTATCGGTGTTTTATAAAAGATTTCTCTAAAATAACAAAACCTTTGACTAATCTTCTAATGAAGGACGTTGAATTTGTTTTCGACGAGAAATGTCTCGAAGCTTTTAAATTTTTGAAACAAGCACTGATTTCAGCTCCTATCATGCAACCCCTAGATTGGACACAACCTTTTAAAATCATGTGCGATGCCAGCGATTATATAGTTGGTGTTGTTATAGGACAACGAAAAGACAAGAAATGACATGTTATATATTATGCTAGTAGAACCCTAGATATCACCCAACTCAACTATGCAACAACAGAGAAAGAATTACTGGCAGTAATTTTTGCGATAGATAAGTTTAGGTCCTACCTAGTTGGAGCAAAGATCATTGTTTACACTGATCATGCCTCCATACGTTATCTATTAAATAAAAAGGACGCTAAACCTAAATTACTTAGATAGATCATGTTACTCCAAGAGATTGATCTAGACATTAAGGATAAGAAAGGCACAGAGAATGTTGTCGCTGACCACCTCTCTAGATTAGAACACTTAAAACCTGACTTATTTCCTATAAATGATGATTTCACCTATGACAGACTTATAGCTAAGACTGATGATTTCGAGCCTTACAAAGATAAAGATTTTGAAAAAATTTCAGTAATGAAGAGCGTACGTTGGTACGCTTATTTTGTAAACTACCTAGCTGCAGATATCATACCCCCCTGATCTAAATCACCAACAGAAAAAGAAGTTCTTCAAAGATGTTAAACATTTCTACTGGGATGAACCGCTCCTATTCAAGAGAGGAATAAATAATATTTTTAGGCGTTGCATCCCAGAAGAGGAAATAGAAGACATCATCAGACACTGGCATTCTGCACCTTATGGTGGACATGCAGGTATATCTAAAATGCACGCCAAGATTCTTCAAGCAGACCTCTATTGGCCAACTTTATGGCGCGATGTTCATGCCTACATTGTCAAGTGTGACCGATGCCAATGCACCAGGAACATATCGAGACATGACGAGATGCCAATGAGGAATATCCAGGAAGTTGAACTCTTTGATGTTTGGGGTATAGACTTTATGGGACCATTTCCACCTTCAATGGGAAATAGGTACATTTTGGCAGCTGTGGACTATGTGTCTAAATGGATTGAAGCTATTGCATCACCCACAAACGACACAAGAGTGGTTGTCAAGTTATTTAAGAATATCATTTTTCTGAGGTTTGGAACACCCCGTCTCGTTATAAGTGATGGAGGATCACATTTCATATCCAGAATCTTTGATAAGCTCTTGAGTAAGTATGGAGTAAAGCACAAAGTAGAAACACCTTATCACCCACAGACTAACGACCAAGTAGAAGTGTCTAACAGGGAGATTAAACAAATCTTAGAAAAAACCGTTTCAATTTCCAGAAAAGATTGGTCTCAGAAGCTGCATGAAGCACTATGGGCCTACATAACAGGTTTTAAAACCCCTATTGGAACAACCCTTTACCAATTAGTCAATGGAAAATCTTGTCATTTACCCTTTGAGTTAGAGCATAAAGCCTATTGGGCCATTAAGACCCTGGATTTGGAATATTTGACTGCTGGTGAAAAGTGCATCCTTGACATTCATAAATTGGAGGAATTCCGCCAATCTGCCTATGAGAATGCTATAATATATAAAGAAAGAACCAAAACTTGGCATGACAGAAGAATTGTAAAGAAAGATTTCAATATAGGCGACCTTGTTCTCCTTTTCAATTCCAGGTTGCAACTTTTTCATGGCAAGCTACGTTCAAGATGGACTGGTCCTTTTGAGGTGTCTAGAATCCTAAGATCTGGATCAGTCGAGATCAAGAACAATTCTTGTAGCCCATTCATCGTCAATGGGCAGAGGTTGAAGCACTACGAAGGAGGTGACATTCCCACCAACTACTCCAGCCACACTCTGAATGATCCACCAGTACCAGTTTCCGATATATGAAGCTTACTCGTCAAGCTAACGACGTTAAACAAGCGCTGCATGGGAGGCAACCCATGAGTTTATTTTTATTTTTTGCATTTATTTACTTTTTACTCTATCAAATTTTATTTTTATCTTTATACTAACAGTTGCAAGATTTATGATTTTAGGCATCACCTGCTAGCCGTCTTTGCTAACTACATTTTTCAGGATGGAGCATTTCGATGACATGCATGTTTCCTTCTGAGATGACACTCAGAGACAACACTATGCGGTCCTTTCACAATGACCCATGGCACCGACCAGATATCCAGACCAAATTTGCATGGAAGCTCTTGGCTTTGAAGCCAGTATCAAGTATCTATGCAACCAACTAAAGTGGGATGAGTATGCAGATGACCTAAATGTGACCTACAGGAACCTCACCTTAGAATTCCTCAGTTCATTCGAGTTTGAGCCCTATAATGTCCAGGATGGATATCTCACTTTCAGACTATTCGGGATAGAATAATGTTTTACCCAGAGGGAGTTTGGCGACTTGCTAGGCTTCCAGACCACACCCGATGCTATACCTGAGCTACCAGTTGTCTATTTCATGACTAGGGACATAGAGAAATTCTGGAGAGATATTACTGCTGGAGGGAGCCTTGATCCTTCCACTCAACTATCCCCTGTTATTCACAACCCTGCTTTCAGGTATTTTCATATGGTTATTGCTCACACTTTCCTAGGGAAGGCCGAAACTAATACCCATGTTAGCAAGGAGGAGATCTTTTTCCTCTATTGTGCGACCCAGTCTCGCCCTGTAGCATGTGGAAATTTTCTGCTGTAGAATCTCATGATGACTTCTAAGTCTGCTGAAGGTATCCTCCATGTGGGAGGGACAATGACTCAGATTGCTTCTGCTTTGGGTCATACAAGTAAGTTATCTCGCCTTACCTCCTACTGTGGATATACTACAATTGACATTGATTTCTGTTTGGATCGTGGGCTGATGAGAAGAGTCTGCTTAAATCCCAACCAGTATAAACTCCTGATTAGTAATGAAACCGTTCACTATTTTACCTTGCCTGATCCCATGATGACCAATGTCCATAACCCTGCCAATTGGACATATGCCTTAGAAGGTCTTGGAGAGACCGTGGACGAGCAAAAATCACCTCTGGTACCTGAGTATCATTCATGTCCATCGCCAGAAAGGACCACTGTATTCTCTAATAATTTCTCTTTGCAGTAACCTGACATCTATGCACAGGTTGCTGAGCTGCGTAGAGAGGTAACCCAACTTTGTCAGACAGTTGAAGACCTCTCTCTTCAGGTTATGGTTTCCGATGCTACTCACTCTACTGAGGCAGACCTCCTACAGTAGGAAATTGATGATCTTCGCAGTAAGTTAGCTGCAACTCATGGTCCTGAGTCGGCCACAGACCCTACCACTCCTTGATGATCTTGATTCATATCTGCACTATTTTGTTGTTTTGTTGTTTCTTTTATCATGTTGTTTCCTTTTTTCAGACTTATTTATTTTTATGCCTAACTCTTGCATTCTACTTTATTTTTTATTTTTTGTGACTTACCATGATTAAGTATATTTCTTTTTATTTTTATTTTTATTTTTTTCTCTTTAACTAATTGTTTATTTTTTAATGAGTTTATTATTTTCAAGTTATAAACATAAAAGAAAAAAATTCAATACACCAATCCTTGGAAGCACCAAATGAAGAATTGATGTTTGCACCTACGAGAAGAAATTGGAATAAGAAGCCCAAACCAACAAAACAAAGAAATTTGAGTTCAGCCCAATTTTCGAACATGGCGCCCGCCATGGGGTCTGGGATTATAACAGGCAGATTTTCGAAAACCTCCCACTTTCTCCATTTTCAACCCCAAAACCTTTCATTTTCTCAAACACCTACTACCCTATTAACCACCCAACAACTCTCATTTTCTCAACCACCTACTACCCCATTAACCACTCCAACATCCATTTTTTTAACCATCATAAAAATTCAAACTTTCTCCTCCCAATCTCCAACACCCATTTTTGAAACCCATTTTTTCAATTTTCTTCCAAAGGAGCAACAATGGAGTTCAACAGATACGCTCTTCGTGAAGGCAAACCCGGAGACCGACAACGGAAAATCCTTGAAAAATTGCAAGGACGAGAAATTGTCTCAACCAGGTATGTCGATGAAGACTGTCTGTATACTTTAGGACTTTATCATAGTTTTTTTCATTTAGCTGACATCCTAGGATTGCATGACACTTTTAATAGAAAAGAGCCCACCTTTAAGAGGCTAACTCGGGAATTCTTAAGTTCCCTAATTTATTTGGTTCACCCCGACACTGCTAGTACCGTTGGTACGGTTAAATTCGTCTGTTTAATGTTGAATATGAATATAGCACCGACGAACTAGCAGCTCTGTTGGGTATTCCTCATGGTGATGGCGCTATTTGTGAGACCCCTTTGGATTCTGAATGGTCCACTGATGCATTTTCCTTCTGGCGTCAATTGTCAAACTCTTCTATAAATTCTTTTGAAGGAGTTTTAGCATCATTGATCCATAACCCGGCTATTTGAATTTTTCGATATATGCTCGCCTGTACTATTTTTGGCTGGGAGAATCCAAACAAGGTAAATGCTAGAGAACTTCTATTTTTGCAGGGTAGTCTCACTAATAGAAGAATTAATTCAGTCTCGTTTATGATTTCTCACATGATTGCTGTCCTAAGACACATAGGGACTATAGCTTTTGGAGGACTAATTACATCTATTGCTAGAGCTCTGCACCTTGACACTGAGATAGCTACCCTTGCACCCCTGCCTCCCTGCACAATTAATTTGAAATTTCTAAAAGATATGAAACTGTGCAAGGTGAGGAGAGCGGGTGGTTTTGAACTTATGGTTCGGGGTGTCGCTATCCCATCCATCATTCTGCCTTGCACTAGACGTATTGATGTATGAATTGCGAGGAACTGGACCTACGATCTAGATGCTCCACCTTTTACGGGTCCATTACCTCTTAATGTTCCACTTGGGGACGGACACGAGACTGATGAAGAATACGAGCAGAGGGATGAACCTCATGCCCCACCTGTGTCCCCCCACCATGCTTCACCCGCACACACTGCACCTTCTACTTCTAACACTTTTGCAGGTATGGCTCCTAGCTTCTACATCACTGAAGAGATGTGGCGTAACCAGCTAGCTCGGGAGGAGAGAAGAGATGGTTTACTTTCTGCCATCCAACAGCAGCTAGCAGATAACATGAGTTTCATGGAGGCGTCACGACAGCAGTCAGACCGCTCTTTTCCAAGTCTTATGGAATCTCAATTGGCAATATCCCGCGAGCAACATAGGCAACAAGCCCAATTTCAGAGTCACTCTGCCCTCATGTAGGCCACTCAAGGTTCCCTTTTTGGCAACCTTCGCGAGATTCAGAGTTCACAGATTGCCTTGTCCACCAGATTCGACCAGTTCGAGGCTTCTCAGAGCAGTCGTCGTCGCAGCCGATCCCATCATCCTAGACATTCACCCGCAGGATGGTGAGGGACCCAGCTAGCCTTAGTACTTTACCAGGTGACTCTTTCCTATTCTTATTTCATAACATTGGGGACAATGTTCGATTTAAGTGTGGGAGGAGATTTACTCGCTTTCTCGCTTTATTTTTTTCTCTTTCTTTATTTTTCCCTTTTCCTGCATTTTCCTTCTCGTTATTTTACTTCTTTATTTGCTTTAGTTTGCTTGTTTGCTTTCTTTTCAAAATAATACATGTGTTTGACGAGTCATCTATATCTGTATGGTCTAGTGTATGTCCACTCCCCCATTTCTTGATCCTAACCAAAAAAAATTTTCCTAAGAAAAACACTGCGTTTTGAACTTAGTTGGGCTATAAGACCTGGTTGAGATAAGATTTAGTATGACTTGGGAAATCCCTTTCGAAGCATCAGCATCGTTTTTACACCTTAAGCTTCATAAATTTAGGAATTCGATCTTGATACCCCCTATGCCGTGGCCTTAAAATTTTCATTCTTAATTCCTTGAATAGTTTATCCTAGCAGTCAGCTCCGGTCTAAGCATGCTCTACATAGGGGACCGAAGATAAGTGAATAATCTATATGCTATGTTCTTATTATAAACTACAACCCCGGGATAAGGGACCCTCATAAAGTCATTTAACTCAACAAAAGTTGTATGTTGAAAAATAAAGCAAAAGCAAAAGCAAAAGAAGAAGAAAAAGAAAAAGAAAATTGTTTTTTACCGATCTTTAGTTGGTTTAGAGGTATTTGGTGCTGAACTTGGTAGGGTGGATTACGATCCGATCCCCCGCAACTATAAATGGGTCAATAAAAGGGGTTACACCAACTTTTTGTACCAGAGCCCTACGTTTTATGATCAGAATCACTACCCGGTCACTTTGCTATGAGGATGTACGAATAACGGGCTTAATGTGATTGCGCCTGAATGAAAAAGGATTTGAAAAAAAGGAAAAATATAGGCCTAAGCATAGTGGCATGATATGGATTGGTTCGTAAAAGAACAAAGCTTATGTCCGTTTTATGGAAGAGTGTCACTACGATATCCTTGGTTTGAATCAGCCAGTACCTATAAATACATCCCTATTTTAATTCCAGAGGCCCCTTGCAGCCCAACTTGTTCACTAACACTGTTTTTCTTCTTAATTTATTTAGAGTTCTTGCTTGAGGACAAGCAAAGATTTAAGTGTGGGAGAATTTGATAACACTTACTTTACACTTGTTTTTTACTCTGATTTCACATGTTATTTAGGTTTTTTATTATTGTTTTCTCGTATTATGCCTATCTTTTGTTTCCTTTTCAGGTATTTCAAATATCCAGAGCTCCCCTAAAGAAATGAAGGAAAACATGATGAAAAACAAGAGTTTAGGTCAAATTTGCACTCATGGTGTCCACCATGGCGCCAACCATAGGGTAGGCCACGACGTGGACCACCTCCTGCTGACCTCAACTGCCACGTTCCCCACTTCCTTTCATTTACACTCATGGTGGGCGCCATGGCCTCCATGGCGGGCGCCACCTTTGGTCGATGTTCCCCCCCCCCCAAAGGAGTTGGGGGCATTCCTGTGATTTCCTGCATTCCTCATCCCCTATAAATAGAAGTTCCTGATTTCATTTCAATTCACCCAAGCTTAGTTGCAAACTTGATCCAACCATAGTTGTGAACTAAAGCCATATAATTTCACCATTGTAAAGCGATAATTCTTCACATCGGGGAATTATTGCATTGTTGATTAAGTCTGTGATCGAGTTCGTAGATTGAGTCTGTAATCGAGTTTGGAGCACTTCGGGAGAAGTTTATCTTGCCACATTTATTTTCAACTGCTATTTATTTCTAGTCGCATTTTACTTCCAGTTTGTACCAGATTTAAAACCTCCCCGCTTGGAGCAGGTTTCTATTTATATATTAAGCACTGCTTTTACTTTGTTTATTTCCCACACTGCTTTTACTTTGTTTATTTCCCGCACTGCTTTTACTTTGTTTATTTCCTGCACCTTCTTTTACTTTGTTTATTTCCCGCACCGCACTTTAAATTATTAACTTTCTCGCATGATTTATTCTAACATGTCTGTTTACATTCCCGTGTCAGGATGAACCTTACTGGGCTAGAATGTAAGGAATCTAGTTAGATCGATATTCCAAATAATGTGTCAATAGAAATGCTTATGGGCTATTTTGGTTTTTAATACGATTTTTCTGTACTTTATTATTGTTGGGTAAGATCGAAAGCCGTCCAACCCTTTGTTAAATTCGGTTAGTTCTAACTGGTCAAAGGAAGCGAAAGCGCTTTGTCTGGTTAGTTAGGGATTTTTATTATCAAAGAAATCAATTTTGAAACTATTTTCGGACACGTTTATTGGGTTAAAGTTAGGTTCCCTTTTTATTAGAAATTCCAGATCAAAATACTTCTCAACTTGGTCAAGTACTCTATTTCTTAAAAATAGGTTTACTACTTTAACGCAATTCACACCTTTTTATAAGTGACAATAAGAAGGTATGATTAGAGAGTAAACTCGGTTCTGATTACGCGAAAGCGACAATTCCTGTTAAATTAGTTCTTTTCTTTAGTAGAAAATATTGCCCTATAAGTAGTTCTATTCTGAAGCATTGCGAATATCATCTGACTACGTGAATTACATTCGACCCTGCTTTTATATCTGAAGTTTATTTCACTGCACTTTACTTTCTTGCATGCTAAATTCCCTATTTAATATTGACTTAGCTAAACACCATAACAATAGGAAACGATAGATTGACGATTGGTCTCTGTGAATCGATAATCTTTTATATTACTCTAACGCGATTCGTACACTTGCGAATACATCGCATCATGGTGCCAAAGAAAGGAGGCATCACAATCATAGAAAATGAGAAAGGTGAGCATATTGCTAAAAGAACAGAAGGAGGTTGGCGTATGTGTATAAATTATAGAAAATTAAACAAAGCAATCAGGAAGGATCATTTCCCTCTTCCATTTATAGATCAAATGCTCGAACGTCTAGCCAGACATTCGCACTTTTGTTATCTAGATGGATACTCATGATTTTTCCAAATACCTATTCACCCTGAGGATCAAGAGAAAACAACCTTCACCTGTCCTTATGGAACGTTTGCCTATAGACAAATGCCCTTCGGACTCTGTAATGCCCCTGCCACTTTTCAACGATGTATGATGTCTATATATGCAGATTACCTAGATGGAATAATGGAAGTTTTCATGGACAATTTCTCGGTGTGTGGATTCAATTTTAAAGATTGTCTCTCTAACCTCGAAAAAATCCTTGAAAGATGCGTAGAGGTGAACTTAGTGCTAAACTGGGAAAAATGCCATTTTATGGTTAATGAAGGTTTAGTAATAGGATACATTGTCTCCGAAAGAGGCATTGAGGTTGATAGAGCCAAAATTGAAGTTATAGAAAACCTCAGCCCACCTAAAACCATTTGGGAGATTAGAAGTTTTCTTGGACATGCTGGTTTTTATCGGTGTTTTATAAAAGACTTCTCTAAAATAACAAAACCTTTGACTAATCTTCTATTGAAGGACGTTGAATTTGTTTTTGACGAGAAATGTCTCGAAGCTTTTAAATTTTTGAAACAAGCACTGATTTCAGCTCCGATCACGCAACCCCCAGATTGGACACAACCTTTTGAAATCATGTGCGATGCTAGCGATTATGCAGTTGGTGCTGTTCTAGGACAATGAAAAGACAAAAAATTACATGTTATATATTATGCTAGTAGAACCCTAGATACCTCCCAGCTCAACTATGCAACAATAGAGAAAGAATTACTGGCAGTAATTTTTGCGATAGATAAGTTTAGGTCCTACCTAGGTTGAGCAAAGATCATTGTTTACACTGATCATGCTGCCATACATTATCTATTAAATAAAAAGGACGCTAAACCTAGATTACTTAGATGGATCCTGTTACTCCAAGAGTTTGATCTAGACATTAAGGATAAGAAAGGCACAAAGAATGTTGTCGCTGACCACCTCTCTAGATTAGAACACTTAAATCCTGACTTATTTCCTATAAATGATGATTTCACCTATGACAAACTTATAGCTAAGACTGATGATTTTGAGCCTTACAGAGATAAAGATTTTGAAAAAATTTCAGTAATGAAGAGCGTACCTTGGTACGCTGATTTTGTAAACTACCTAGCTGCAGATATCATACCCCCTGATCTAAATTACCAACAGAAAAATAAGTTCTTCAAAGATGTTAAACATTTCTACTGGGATGAAACGCTCCTATTCAAGAGAGGAATAGATAATATTTTCAGGCGTTGCATCCCATAAGAGGAAATAGAAGACATCATCAGACACTGTCATTCTGCACCTTATGGTGGACATGCAGGTATATCTAAAACGCACGCCAAGATTCTTCAATCAGGCCTCTATTGGTCAACTTTATAGCGCGATGTTCATGCCTACATTGTCAAGTGCGACTGATACCAATGCACCGGGAACATATCGAGACGTGACGAGATGCCAATGAGGAATATCCAGGAAGTTGAACTCTTTGATGTTTGGGGTATAGACTTTATGGGACCATTTCCACCTTCAATGGGAAATAGGTACATTTTGGTAGCTGTGGACTACGTGTCTAAATGGATTGAAGCTATTGCATCACCCATAAACGACACAAGAGTGGTAGTCAAGTTATTTAAGAATATCATTTTTCTGAGGTTTGGAAGACCCCATCTCGTTATAAGTGATGGAGGATCACATTTCATATCCAGAATCTTTGATAAGCTCTTGATTAATTATGGAGTTAAGCACATAGTAGAAACACCTTATCATCCACAGACTAACGGCAAAGTAGAAGTGTCTAACAAGGAGATTAAACAAATCTTAGAAAAAACCGTTTCAATTTCCAGAAAGGATTGGTCTCAGAAGCTACATGAAGCACTATGGGCCTACAGAACAGCTTTTAAAACCCCTACTGGAACAACCCCTTACCAATTAGTCTATGGAAAATCTTGTCATTTACCCTTCGAGTTAGAGCGTAAAGCCTATCGGGCCATTAAGACCATGAATTTGGAATATTTGACTACTGGTGAAAAGTGCATCCTTGACATTCCTAAATTGGAGGAATTCCGCCAGTCTTCCTATGAGAATGCTATAATATATAAAGAAATAACCAAAACTTGGCATGACAGAAGAATTGGAAAGAAAGATTTCAATATAGGTGACCTTTTTCTCCTTTTCAATTCCAGGTTGCGACTTTTTCCTGGCAAGTTGCGTTAAACAAGCGCTGCATGGGAGGCAACCCATGGGTTTATTTTTATTTTTTGCATTTATTTACCTTTTACTTTATCAAATTTTATTTTTATCTTTATACTAACAGTTGAAAAATTTATGATTTCAGGCATCACCTGCTAGCCGTCTTTGCTAACTACATTTTTCAGGATGGAGCATTTCGATGACATGCATGTTTCCTTTTGAGATGACACTCAGAGACAATGCTATGCGGTCCTTTCACAGTGGCCCATGGCATCGACCATATATCCAGACCATATTTGCATGGAAGCTCTTGGCTTTGAAGCCAGTATCAAGTATCTATGCAACCAGCTAAAGTGGGACGAGTATGTAGATGACCTAAATGTGACCTACAGGAACCTCACCTTAGAATTCCTTAGTTCATTCGAGTTTTAGCACTATCATGGCCAGGATGGATATTGTTGTACCCCAAAATTTGCCCTCCCATATTTCTCAAAACATTGCAAGAAAGATCCTCAAATTGCTCAAGGTAGTCCAAGGGTTGGCCAGACAAGCTCTCTCCTAAGGCAGTCTACCCCAAACTAGGGTTTCATGTTGCATCAAGATCCTTTAGTCCAAGTGGTCCTAAATGATCAACATTGTCCTAATATGATCTCAAGATCATCCATGTCAAGTTTCAAGCCTTGTAGAGAAAGTTTGCTCAGTCAATTGCTCAAAGGCCTGAATCGACTGTGCTAGGGCAAAAGTCAGATGTGGCCTACATACAGTCAAACTTCAATATTTTTGGTCAACATCCTCATTTTGAAGTATATTTAATCATTTGATCAAGGGTTGATCATGATTCATCAAGGATTGCTTCACAATTCATCAAGACTCAAAAATTGCTAAATTAGGGTTTTGCAGGAAAAGTCAACTCAACTTTGACCAAGCATAACTTTCTCATACTTTATGAGAAATGACCCATCAAAATCTCATTTTTAAGTGGATGCAATTACCTTAAATCCATCTTCAGCTCCCAAGTTCAAAATATGCACTCACAAGAAGTTATGAATTTGGACATTATAGGTCATTTTGAAAAGTCAACAAAAACACCTTTTTTGTCAAAGCTTCATACATGAGCATGGAATATCAAATTGAGATGATACCAAAAGGGTTGCTTAGAGGACATCACAAGATTTCTAAAAAGTCAAAGAAAACCTCCAAAGAGTCAAAATTGAGGAAGTTATGCATTGGTGAAGTTGACCTTTTTTGCAAAGTTGCCAAAAGTCAACTATCCCTAAAACTTCAAATTTTGCCAAATGGGCTCAATCTTTTTCACTTGTTTTGAGTTGGCAACATATCCCACGAGCTCTAGCCTTTGCCACTTGTCCATATATTATTTTTATTATTTATTTTGATTTTAATTTGAAATAATTTAATTTAAATCAAAATAAATCATATAAAATCAAAAACATTGATAACAAAAGATTTGGTGGTTATTTCAGGTCTTATTACACAACTAGCATCATTCAAATTCGTGCAAGGCATTAGAGTGAACAAAAAGATTGAAAAAGGCCATGTTTGGAAAGATTTTAAAGAGGAATCAAATCAAATCAAAAGCATTGAAGGAGGAAGATTTGGATCAGTTTTGGAACCCTAAAGCATTGCTTGGTACATATAGAACGAGGCCAGACCTAAAAAGAGGCTAGAAACAGGTGCAAGAAGGAAACCAAAACTGAAAAAAAAACCAAGAAAAGTGTGAGATCGAAATTCCCTTTAGAGGCAGTTTCAAGACTCTTTGATGATCCCAATCACTTCCAGGGAGTCTCTGCAAGCGAAAGCAATCGAAAGCAAGTGTTTTCAAGCCCTACAACACACTGTAAGTCCGTCACGGTATTGCCATCTTCTTGAATTCGAATAGCCTTATTCTTGCATCTATAGTGTAAATTAATTGCATATTCGTGATCTATGGAACATATGTAAACTTTCTGCATTATTTGATTTCATTTATATGGCCTATACTGTAAATCACCATTGCTAGGTTTTCGAGCTTGGTTTTAGGGCTTTTGATTGCAGGGACAATTGGCCTTTGTAAGTGGTACGGTTGTGATCAGGAGGATGAAACTGACATAACCATGGCACTGGATGTTATTTCCATGGCCTGTGGAAGATTTTGAGAAAGCATAATCTGTAGCAACGGAAGTTTGTCCGTAGGTATATGTTATTGAACCTTTAGCCACAGAGAGAGGAAGGAGATGATGAGTTGTCACCATCTCATTAGCCCATTCAAATGATTCAGCGTGCATTTTCTTTTGTTCTCCACTAATATTTGTTTTGGCATATTACTATTATTATTTCATTAATGTACAACAAGGAAAAATAGCCCAGTGGTTGCCAGGTAGATGCTTAAGGCGTTAGGAGGCTGGAGGTCAGGGGTTCGATCCCTGCCTCCAGCATTTGCCATTTTCTTATTTTCTTTCAGGAGATCCAGTGCACGCGCAAGCCAAGAGACTACCATAGGTCTTCATCATCAACGTGCCAGATGGCCAG